>CM029624.1:18509262-18749262 GCA_017311315.1 Dendrocalamus latiflorus | reverse complement strand
AGTTGCTGAGTATAAGCCATAAGCCACAAACAATAAGTGAAAAAGAACACAACCTTAATCAATGGACATTCAAAAGTCTATAACACCCTTAAGAAATTAAAGGCCTAATTTAATTTTTACTACTATCCTCTACTGTAAGTAGAATATACTGTAAAATTCACTAAATTTTAGAAGCTCACGTCATGTGGATCTGATCCATGCAACTAACAATATGTTTTAGCTGGTTCTTGTTACTTAGGCACTTCTTTTCACCTTATGATCATCAATAAATAAACATACCTGTTTCTTCATTATGTTTTTGAAGCGGCTTATTAAGATAACCATTTTAAATTAGTTTATTAGTTTATTATCATTTGATTTGTTCGTACAAACACCAACATTAAGATCAAAAACCATTGGCTGTAGCCATAAGCTATCTGCTGTAACAAAAAAAACCAACCCATAGCCTTGATCAATCACCAGCGCAAACAAGATGCGAGTAGGTTCGCAACCGACCGGTAATTCAGTTGTCATGGAGTATTTATTAACTTCCTCGCTCGCAAACGAAGCAATAATCAGCTTAGAGCAAGGCTAATAATACATGCTGGCTATATGGACACTTACAGCCCACTTATCAGCCCATTCATATAGTAGTTTACAGCCAGCTGAAGGCTGTATGACCCACGCCTTTCTCTCACAAAGTTTCTTGGTTCTTGTGCTTCAGCTGGCTGTAAACTTACAGCCCACCTCTCTTCTCTCTTCTCTCTCTCCTCCACCTCAGTATACAGTCTACTAACAGCCTTTTATTATACTTGCTCTTATCAGCCAAGCAGGGTGCACAACATGTGTTTGCCACAACAAATGTGTGTGCACAGACCAGCTTATATTCTCATATGCAATGCAACAAATCATCGTAATTTTTGTAGTTAAGAGCAGGACTACAAAGTTCAGGTTCTGCAGACAGAAAACGAAAAGCAAACTAGGGTAGAGATGGCTTTTTGTTTACAAACAACGCTGTAAAAACAGCCTCCCTGCCTGCACATCACGACCTTTTTTAGGGCAAACTGTAACAGATAAGGCTAATTACGAATCCTAAAGACAGTGGGAACCCAGCAGTTAGCACTCAGGCCATATTCCTTTGGACGGGAGCTCATGATTTTTAAATGCGATCTTTGATATGAAAGCAAACGATAAAGACATAGATATAGACAGCGCATATAATTTTAGGCTCGGAATGCCGTTTGAAGAATTCGCTTCAAGAAATTATCTCATTTATTTTGATTTTCGGAGAAGACAAGTCAAAAGCCTAAAAAAGGACCATATTTCTTTGTTCTCACTATCAGTATCCGATCCTCCTTGTCCACGATGTCCAGCTCTTTCTTGCTCCAAATAAGTCAGCGGCCACTCGCGCCATTACTGTTGCTCCCTGGATAAGTAGCGGACACTCGCCCCATCACCGTCCCCGTTCTTTTGTTGCAGTTTAGCCCAGAAATTAATCCAACGACAGATAATAGATTAGCGCCACAGGTTCAGGAGGCCATTTCTTTGACGAAATACGCTTTGTTTCGCGTTTTCCAGATGCTCCACTAAACGGCTGCTAACACCACCAGTACCTGCTTCCTTTTCTTCCTACCAAATTGATCCAGCTAGCCCCAAATAGTTGGTGTCTCGATATTTTCAGCTTTTCAGACCATTTTTGGTTTCGACTTCTATTGATTGATACTATTCATCGGATCTATTAGTCACAACTAAAAGTTACAGCTGCAGGCCAAAATAACAGAACAGAGGAAGGACAAGGAACACCAGTTGTACAACCAGCCACGTTCCAAATGAATCTTGGCATTGTATGAACAGGTGATTGATGGATTCATCAACACCACAGAACACACAGGCTCTGTTCCCCTTCCAGCCTCTGTGAATAAGGTTGTCCCTGGTTAAAATGCTATGCTTCAAAAATGATATTAAGACAAGGAGCATGAATCAACAATAAACTGAAAGAAAAAGTACATAACCGATTGGGAATTCAAAAAAAATATCTATACCGTTTTATTAAACTTGAGCGTGAATAATACAAATAAAACATCACTTTTGGGGAGAAGAATCAAAACCATATTCACAAACATATTTTCTTAGTACGTCCTGCATACAAATTTGACTGAGTACTCTGTTATTTGACTGATCGGAGCAAGGGCAAAATCCCCATACGGAAGAACAACAAGTTTAGGTGGTGCTTTCTCCATTAAAAGGAAGGACACGATCTTCACAACTGCCGAGTTTTCCAACAAGCCTAGGACCGCTCCCTATACTTGAGGAGTTAGGGCAAACAAGTGGTCGGAAGTACTCGAACAATGACGCGGAGATGACATTCTAAGATCCAAAGCACACAATCGATCACATCTATTGAGGATCTTCGGCATACGAGTCAAAACTACAATATAAAGCTGTCGAAATAAAGGTAAACTCCATTGACTCTCCCCTTGTCAATAATCTTCCTTAATGGTCGGAAGTCATAATCTTCTTTGAGAAAAGTGACTGTCCGATCTCCTCAACTCGACCAGGTCGGTTTCTAACCATGGTTGAGCCCACCATCAACAACTGTCGAGTGAATCAAGTGTTGATTGATAGTAGTAGTTCTTTAAATATTTTGTTTATAAGTGCTCGAGACGAGATGCAAGTTTCTCGGACTAGAATAAAGCATGTACGATACTCATTTCATGAGATTGTACCAGGATCTTTAGCCAAGCCGATTAGCCAAGTTTCTATGCTTGTTACATTTGGTTTCCCAGGAAACTTCAGGACAGAGAACATCTCTTTTAATGTGGTCGATTTCGACACGGAATATAATGATATACTCGGACGATCAACCCTGGCACACTTTTTGATTGCTGTTTACTATACATATCAATGTCTTAAGATGCCAAGTACCTAAGGAGTCATCATAGTCTGCTATGATAAAAAGATGGTGCTTTCATGCGACCGCAAATCTCTCGAGATGGTAGGCCAGTTACTAAGTCGAAAAGCAAGTAAGGAGCAACCTTCGACCAAGCACTCAAATCCTGAAACTGCACCAAAGCCGAATGAGAAAGTCAAAGAAGTTCCATTGGATCCAGTGAAGCCTTCGAAAACTGTTTGCATCGAGGTTATGTCTGACCTCGCATAGGAAGATGCCCTCGTCACTTTTCTCCAGGAAAATGCAGATGTATTTGTGTGGCAACCATCTGACATGCTCGAGGTTCCCAGGAAGGTAAAACAAAAATTACGGAGATTTGCACCTGATCGACGGAAAGCTATTAGGGCCCTGTTTGTTTCGGATTCTAGGCAAGCTAGCTACTTGTAGTAGCCAAAAGCTCTCCCAAACAGTCCAGCTTTTTGGCCAGCTACTGAGAATCTGAAAATCTGGGGAGGCACAATTGTACTGTCCCAGAGAAGCTGCAAAAACCCAGCTTTTGACAGATTCTGCGGGCTAATGCCACTAAAATACCACTAGAAGTTAAACTTATTTACCTGCAAATGCCACTGCATAAAATCCCCCCTCCCCCCAGCGCCCCCGGCCCCCTCCCCAGATCCCCCCCACGCCCCCTCCTACCTCTCCTCCCCACGCCTCGCTCCTCCGCCCTCACAGCTGCCGCCCACCCGGCCCCCTCCCCCCCGGCGCCCCCTCCTCCCCCCTCCCCGCTGCCACCCACCCCGGCCCCCTCACCCCCGGCGCCCCCTCCTCCCCCCTCCCCGCTTTGAGTGACCATCTCTTTGAGAGGTGTGATGATGATGAAGAGTACATGCCACATGTTGATTCAAACACAGGAGGTGGTTACATTGGCACGGCACAAGATGATGGTGATATGTGTGTCTTTCGTGATTCCATAGCTAACGGCTTGATGGCTTCAAGAATATAGATAGTACCATAGAAGTTCCTTTTGATGCTGATATGTGCGTCTTATATACCTATGAACACCTTTTGTACGTTCCTTTTGTATGGAGACATGGTAGTTATCCATATTAATATTTAAAATTATGATTTGGAGTCAAATTTATTGTCATGAAATTTAATATTAGTTTATCAATGTTTGAACTAAGTACTACAAATTTACAGCATGGATATCTCTTCTATCAATACATAATCAGGACATCAACTCACCTAAGGGCATTTCAGTCAATACTTCTATCAGGACACCAGCTGCACAGTTAGAATCCAGGATGCCAAACAGGCTAGCTACTCAGACCAGCTGCTACTCAGACTAGCTAGCTACTCAGAATCTACAACTGAAACAAACAAACCCTAGGTCAGAATTGGACAAGCTACTGAAATCAGGCTTTATAAAAGAAGTCAATCACTCAGTGTGGTTGGCTAACACTGTAATGGTTAAGAAGTCAAAAGGCAAGTGGCGTATGTGTATAGACTATATTGATCTTAATAAAGCTTGTCCAAAAGATGATTTCCCTCTTTCTCATATCGATCAATTAGTTGATTCTATTACTGGTTATAAAGTATTAAGTTTTCTAGATGCATACTTTGGTTATCATCAGATTAGTATGTCCCTAGAGGATGAAGAGAAGACCATATTTATTATGCTATTTGAAATATTTTGCTATGTCAAAATACCATTTGATTTAAAAAATACTGGTTCAACTTTTTAACGTTTGATCCAATTGACTTTTTCCCTCCAACTAGGCTAAAATTTGGAAGCCTATATTAATGATCTAGTCGTAAAGAGCATCAAACAACATGATCATGTTGTCAGACCTGCAAGAAACATTCAACAGCCTCAAAAAACACAGCTTCAAACTTAATCCTTAGAAATGTATGTTCGAAGTTTCTTTAGGAAAGTTGCTCGGATTTCTTGTTTCTGCAAGAGGTATCGAAGCAAATCATAAAAAGATAAAGATCATTGAGCAAATGCGCCCTCTGACCACTAAGAAAGAAGTCCAGAAGCTCATAAGGTGCATGGCGGCTTTAAGTCATTTCATCGCACGACTCGGGGAAAAGGGATTTACTCTCTTTAAACTTTTAAAGAAATGCAAGGGATTCGAGTGATCTAAGGAGGATAATAATGTTTTCGAGGATGTCAAGAGATATCTTACATCAGACACAGCTCAAGTGCTTAAGGCGGCTGACAAGTTAGAGAAGGATCTGGTCAATATTGCTGTTGAAGATTCTGTGGATAGTGATGACGGGGGCAAGTCATTGATCAGAGAGATGCCACCTTATGAAGCTGAAAATGCAATTGCCAATCTGGTAAAAGCATGGGTAAAAGAACGAGTGGACAGACTTAAAGGATGGACTGACCGGAATTTACAGCAGGAGGTGATGTTTAGTTCTTAACTCATACGCTACCTTTTAAGTACAGCAGTAACCATTATAATTTAGTATTTTTTAAGCTTTTTACAGCGTTATCCATTGATTTAGGATGTGGTAGCCTTCCACACTGTTATCCGTTAATCATAATCATTGCAGCCTCTCATATTTCTATACGTCTATTCGTGGTGGTACGAGATAAGATTAGCGTGTATGGCTCCACCGGGCTGATGCAACTACTATTGCTGTACTTTAATATGGACAATAAAAAGTGCATTTTCTTTGGTGGTCGAGTCTTGGTTTAGTCATGTAGATGTGTAGAGGTGTTACCACCTCCATCACAACTTACCGTTAATTAATCAAGGGTAAAACTGTACAATCACTTCAAGAGCCTCTCTTTTTTGGAGGTTAGTCAGTTACCCAAAAAAAGGAAGGAAATGAAACTCTCCCCGTTCAGTTCCGATCTGAAGACTCTGCCACCGTTCATGCTCCGTGGGCCTCCCATCCTTTAGTTCGTATGCATTTGTTTCTAATCTCATCAACGAGATAACAGTAAACCAAAGCGGTCTAACCAATAGAATCTTCTGCCATGTGAAGAGAACCATACTAGCGAAGGAAATACTAGATTTGTATGCCAAATTGAGGGGAGGAAGGTGCCAACACAACTGGTCAGCGGCACTGCACCACTCGAGTGACATTCTGCACGGCGGCAATTACCCCAACGTGTTTCTCTCACCTGACAGATCAGAAAGCACAAGAACTCGGCAAAGGGATTGATGGCGGCCACGATCTCGTGCTGGTGCATGGCCGAAGGAACTATTGAAAGATAGAAGATAAAATTACATCTGCACCCCTTTTTTTTTGCAGCATCATTCCTGTGCACTATCGAGTGGCAAGACACATCTGATTGTGTTTGGTGGACGGTCCATAAACTTTTGAAAGACTTAACCACTTCTCTTACTTTTTTGCCCACTTCGCTAGCACCACCCCTTCGCACCACTCAATGACATTAGAGGTGTCAAGGTCATGACAATCGTTGTATGGGCTATATTTAAGGAAAAATTGCTCATTTACCCCACTCTTGAGTGCGTTTGCTCATTTGACTCTGTGATGTCTCACTGACACGTGGGTCCAGGACCCACGTGTCAATGACACAACTGGGGCAAATGAGCAAAGTGCATATTGATGTATAGGGCAAATGAGCAAATGCCCCCAGACTTGGAATCTCTCAGATGGACTGAACATCAACTTTAAGCTATCCCAGGCAGCTTGCCAAGAAGGCATCCGACAGCTGTGTGAGACAACTGCTTACAAGTCGGTCATGTTCTTTTAGACACGCTGTATGTCGGTGGAGCCTTTGTTGAGAGAGCTTGACCCTGTCCTAAGGATGATATCAGGCATAGCGCATAATGGGGTGCGGAACCGTTTGATAACTGCTTTGATGAAAGGCACCTTTGATGGGTTCTTGTTGGTGCAGCCTAATGTGTTGAATTGTGTGTAATTATGATGCCTCAACGTGAAGAATTACCTCGTCGGAATGTGGCAGATTTCATGGATGCAGACAAGAAGTTCGATTCTGGGGGGGGGGGGGGGGGGGGGGGGGGGTTGGTCCACGGCTCCACGCTGATCTAAGATGCAGTGTTCTTGAGCTGTGGGTTTTACAACTTGATTTGATGTTTCGTCAGGCAAGTTGTTTTTGCTGACCCTGGCATTTGTGTGCGCGTCAGCTTGTGTGATTCTATTGAAACATAGGAGGATATAGTATACACTCGTCTGTGAGATTATCGCGATGCATTTGCTCTTTAGCATAATCAGTTCCTTTTTCCTAGCTCGGAAGAATTTCAGAATACTGATGCACAATAATCAACAGCGAACTCTTAATTCATCAGAACAAAAAAAATCTCACTTGTGCTCTAAAAAACATATATCTATCTATCAGGAAAGGCATTATTTGACTATTTCATACAACAACTTGTCCATCCATCTACAAGAGATCTCACACACAGTATAGTAGAACCAATCTACAGTCAAAATTAATTGTACAATCCTTCTCCAGCATCCATTGAGTATACTACAAGAACAAGAACCATATAAAGATTCTCTTTGGGAGCCCCAACAGATCACATTCTGTTTTCCATCACCTGCAAAATCGGTCAAGCAAGCATTTGTAGAGCACAGCAAGCGGGGGCATGCCTCTTCATCAGTTGCTACTTGCCCGTGCTAGCTGGAAGGTAGTAGTACTGGTAGTAACCCAGTACTCCGAGCAGGACCATGAGCACAGCGGCCAACGCTGCGGCGGGTGCAGCCCACGACCAGTATGACTGGGATCTCTTCCTCTTCAGGACCACCTTTGGGAGGGGGGGGGCCTTGGTTTTCGTCACCGCACTTCTATACCGCACATTCTTCTTCTGTTCTTTCTTCACAGGTGCAGGAGCTGACAACACTTCCTCCTTGACTCCAGCTTCCACTACTTCATCAGACTTGGCATCAGATTCAGCTGCCTCCTCAGACTCGGGGTCCCCGCCTGGTGCATCCTTCTTCTTGGCCTTCTTCTCCTTCTCCTGAAACAATTAATTGCGTGGGTGACTATGTAGCACTGTAAATGATATGTAGCTAAGGGCACAGACAGAAGACTTCGAGGAAAAGAAAAGGATATCTACCTTAAGCTTCTTCTCGGCTTCTTTTTGTGCTCGTGCTGCCGCCTTCGTTGCTTGTTTCTCGGCCTGCTTCCTCTTCCTTTCTAGTGCCAGCTTGTTCTTTTCTATCTCTTCCTGCCTGTTCATTTCTTTCAACTTTGCTTCATCTACTACTTTAGGTTTTGTCTTCTCCTTCAGGGGTTCAGCATCATAGACATCCAGCACATCATCAATATCAAGAGGAGATTTTGCCTTAGCAGCTTTTGCAGCTGCTTTGACACGAATCTCATCCTTTGGGATACTGTCTGCTTGTGGAGCAGGAGCCTCCTTTGCCTCTTTGGCAGGTTTTTTCAATGGAGTAGGCTCCTGTTCTGCAGGTGGTGCCGGTGGCTGTGTTTCAAGAACGATAGGCTTCTCATCACGATTCCTCATCCGTCCATCTCGGCTCAGCTGCCTGCTGTTGAGGGAAGCCAGTATCCTCTTCTCATAATCCTCTCTGAAAGGCTTGCTGCTGGACCATTGCGCCATAAACTTCTCGACCTATGATAAAATAAAACAAACATTTCTCATGAAGTCAAAGTATTTCTCATGAATTTCTCAACCTATGATAGGAAACAATTAAGTATTTCGTAGGCAAACCTCATTCTGGCAGAGCTGCTGCAGAGCTTTTACTTCACTCCTTACAGAAAGATCCCTTACACTGTTCAAGAGTGTGCGGTTTTGGTGGAAGGACGCATTCTGGATCAGAAAAGTGTGCATCAGATACCATCAACAAAATGCCCGTGTTGTTATACCCAAAACAATAACAAAAAGTTTTACTGACATAGACAGATAAAACAAAGTAAAAAGTAGTTCCCATATGAAATATGGGGGGTATCTAGTGCACAAGCATAATTTGGTGCACAAACTTTAGGTTAGTTATCAAATCAACATAAAATATTTTGAAAAAAAATTGTAAATGCAATCCTGAAATCATTCTACTTATATATTTCAAGTTCAAATTCATTCCCTGTTGAGGGTAACGAATATGAGAACTCTGGCAAATGATAAATAAAAAAAAGACAAATGTTACTATTCACAGCAAACTTTTCTTTATAGATTTTTTCCAGCAAGTAATAGGCAAATCAACTACTACAATTTAAAGCCCAAAGAACATTCAAGAACAGTCATATTACACCAACTAATTGTTAGAATCAAGTTATTTAATAGTTAAGTGTGTCAGCCAAAAGATTGATTTTGCATTACAGTTCACTGACATACATAACAAGCATAATTTGGATTCACGGGCACATGCAATAGCTAGAAAATTTTAAACATCACAAATGTGCTTCCATTTCCTGACCAAAATATACAACAGTGGAAATATTACATAGCATTCTATGCACTAGAGAGACATTGAAGATGTATTTATTGACTTACATTGAGATCACGTGCTTTTCTCAATTCATTTAATGCATCAAAGGCCTTGTCCTTTCTAGCAGTAGCTGCAGCAAGATCATCTTGAAGTGCAGCAATCTCAGCATCAACAGCATGGAGTTCATCTTCGAGAACCTTAATCTTATCTCTAACAGCATGCCTCTCCTTTTTTACTTCATCAATACCCACCCCAATTTGCTGAGATAATAGTTAAAATCAAATTGGAACAACTACTGAGCTTTCATTTTCCAGTAGAATACACTGATATAAAAATGAGGTTATACATGGATATACATACTTTGACCTGATCATGTATTGTGTCTCTCTCGACAATTGTATCTTGCATCTTAGCTCGCTTTGCAGCATTCGCAATGACCTTTGATCTGGTTCCTTCGAGTTGTTTTATTTCTTTGACCAACCGCTTTTCCTCATCCAAGGGTATGCTTTCATGACAAATGCGGGCATTCAAGCTCTTGATCTACAGAGGGATAATGGAGCAAACAACACATACACACTCAAACACTGCAACAGTTGAAGAATGAGTCATGCCAAGTTTTAAGCTTACCAACTGCTCAAGCTCTTCAATTGAAGAGCACAAACCAGAGCTTTGTGCCCGCATAGCATTATTTTCACTACGAAACTTGCCTAAACTCTTTTGAAGAGGTTCCATTTCCTTCAACTTCTCGCTCACAACTTCATTATATTGTTTATTCTCTGCAGTCAATGGCTTCAGCTCAGATATAATATTGGATCGCTCAGTCTGCAACAAAATTTAAGTTACAAAACTGAGACCTCAGTTCTCAAGCAAATTAGCAGTTGTGTCAACTGCTACCAGAAACATGTTCCATCAACAACACATTTACAAACTTTTTTTTTGAAAAGCCAACACATTTACAAACTTAATACTAGATATACTTATAGAGCACATGCAAGTTTCTTGTTAAGCATAAACCATGAGGAAACACTCATTCCTATGAGAGGTCAGAAAGCATACCCTCTTGATCCTCAAAGCCTCAATAATTTGGGAGCGAGCATGAATCTTCTTTTGGCAGTCCTTGTCAGCTTGTTCAAGTTTTGCCTTCAGCTTAGGATCCTCGTACGAGCGAACCCTAACGAAGAAAAACACATGAGTTTGCTTAGGTTCAGGCCACTCATCCACAGCATCCTTCAGGGGTGCTAGATCTGCAGCATTTGTGGCTCCATTTGCAGCAGTGGTGCTGTTGTCCAAACCAAAAACAGCTGCCTCCTCACGCTCCTTGGCAGTAGCTTTACTTTCCTTTTCTTGGAAAAGGTTATCTTCTCCGTCAACTGCTTTAACCTGTGCCAGCATAGTTTCAGATCCAGCGGCCTCCATTCCCGTGCCCCTGAAAATAGATAAAAGAAAGTAGTTAACAAGACTGAGAGAATAAGAAGTGTCCATGTGCTAGGAGGACCAAGTCACTGTATGAAATGCTAACAGTACCTACTAGCTACAATTAGTTGCAGATAAACACAAGGTGACCATTAGAAGACACATATCTTTCATGAGCTCTGCTAGTTGATAAAACAGGCTACCACAAGGTTGTCACGGTGCTTTGGCAAGTCACAGCGAGACCAGGGCGTCTGGACGCCTAGTCAACTAGGCGCTTGTCATGGCGACAATTATACGATAGTAATAAATACAATACTTTATATGACCAAAAATTAAATAACCATGCAACATAATAGCACAAATTATCCAAATAACCATACAATAGAGCTCAGAAGGCCTAAATCAAAAAAAATCCATTGGGGAGGGGCTTATTCGTAATTTTTAAAAACTCTAAATAAGAAGAAATAAATTGAGAGAGTGGCCTATTCGTAATTTTTAGAAACTCCGAGGACTAAATCACAAAAAGACAAAAAACATTGCCCATCTCTATAACCCTAGCCGCCAGCAATTTTGCCAGTCGACAGCAATTTCTCACGCCTCCCACACCTCCACCGCCTCCTCTACTTCCGCCACCACCGGCGCGCCCACATCCCTCCGCCTCCTCTACTTCCCCCACCGTCAGCGCGCCCGCGTCCCTTCGCCTCCTCTGCTTCTGACGCGCCAGCGGCGGGAGAAGGCCGCAAATCAGCGCCGGCGGCGGGAGAAGGCCACAGATCGGCGCTGGCGGCGGGAAATCTCCTGGGCGACTAGCCTCGGTGTCCCCCTCCGGCCGCCAGGACGACTTGGCGTCGCCTACGTGATAACTATGGGCCACCATGCATGTTTCCTTTATCACTATCCTCTCTTTATTGTCACTTGTCCCCCTCTACTTATCCACCAAATCCTAGGTTTTTGGACTGATCCATTTCATGAACTGAGTGCTTCCAATTGTGAACCCAAAACTAGTTGAAATCCAGTATCATTTGCCAATGCACAAGCCGTACATCAAGAGATTCCCAAATCAGACCTTAATGAACCTTTTAATAGTGACCCCGACTGACCATCCAATTCAGATCTGCAAACCAGTCAACCCCACCTCCACAAGCTTAACCAGTACACCCGAAATAGAAACTACTGAACTATCAAACCCCACTAAATCTCCCCCAAATCACACAGACCAGGGGAAAAGAACAACAGAAAGGGGTATTGACTGTAAAGATAATATGCTCACCAAGTAAGCCATGCCGGCAATCTAGTGATGGCTGGTGTTGCCAAAAGATAGAATAGAACATAGATGCGACTGGATTTGGGTGAAGAATTTATAGATGAACTTCTTTATTATTATTTACTAGTGTACTCATTTCCTATTTTGATTTTCTTGAGGGGGAGAAGTTAATATTGGAGGAAAGGATGCCCCATGACAATAGAACCTAATCTAACCTTTGTGCAGGGTGAGTGACAGACCAATATCGGTTTGGTTAGTTTATACTCTGCATGAAGCAAGTTGGCAAGTGTGTTTGGAGTAGGCGTCATGCATGAAATGCTAATGGTAGCTGTGGTTGGGTGGGGATGGAAAGAAGTATGCAAGAAGTTACACATCCTTCATGAACTAAACTCATCTCTTGAACAAAAGGCTAGGACCAAGACCGTGTCTCTCTTCCCATCCTTGTCATCTTCTCTCCTTTGGCCCTTGTTCATCTCTAGTTCTCATCCACCCAATTGACTTTTTCTTTTTGGTCATGTTCGGGTTGCCAACACACAAGCACAAGGCTAGAATGCAAATTGCACGTGGGTTAGCTGCAGGACATGCTAATTCTGGCATGTGCTAGTACTACTAACTCGAACTGCTGTCTTTTAAAATCTAAAGCCCCCAACAGAGAGCGGGAGCAAACATAAGCATCATAGCATACTTGTCATCAAGATAGACATGGACATCCACAAAGGCAAGTAGGGTTTTGTACAAATCCATTTCACCTACCAAGATCAGCCAATCCTAATTCCGAACCCAACAGCCAGCTATGGAAGCACCAACTTGAGATTTCTGTGACAAATTGACAAGGGAACCAACTAACTGCAACCGCAGGAACCTTAGGCCCCTAAGCACAGTCCGAAGGTAATTACGACCACCCTGATCATCCAATCATATCTGCGATCTGGTACTGCTGATGGCCAGCAGCGTCGCGTCAACAAAAATAAGATAGAACAAGAAATAGAATAGAATAGATATGATATGGATGGATTTTGATATCATTTTTGCGAAACGGGATAGATAGGTGGAAGAGGATTCTCTGACGTCAGTGACAGTCAACAGCGCTGAGACTTCAGTGATTATGAGCCGCCTGATCTGAGATGGACGGATCGGATTACATGCTACTGTATAATGCTAGTGATGTTACAGTGATTTGCAGTCCGTTCTCCATGTGCGCTGTTGTTTTTCTTGACTTTGCCTTTTAGCCATATGATCTAGGATGAACAGATCAGATCAGTTATTATGCAATGCTAGCGATGCTACAGTGATTTGCAGTACTGTGCGCTACAGTGTAACAGTTTGCTGGTTGTGACGGATGAACATGGTATAATTGTTATTGTTACTTCTTTTGGTTAAAGATATAACGTGGTTTCTTCTGATGACTTCGCCGTCCAAATCCTAGGTTCTTTCACTAATGCATTTCACATACCAAGTGCTACAAACTGTGAACATGAAACTAACTGAAACCTAATTACTATGGGCTCTTTCTTTTCAGCTTATGTATTTTCCGAACAAAGAGGCCTCTCTGTCTTTTCGAAACGGTTTATCGAGATCAACTTTTCGAAACAATTTATCGACTTATCAGCATTCGATTCATTCGCATAAGCGCTCGCGCTAAGACTAAAAGCCATCAGCTGCAACTAAAAACCACCCGCCGTAGCCCGAAAAGAACCTACTCTATGAGCAGTCGATGCACAAGCTGAGACTCCCAAATCAAAGCTGACTAAACCATCTACCGTTAAAAAACCATCACCTCCACAAGCCTATCCAGTACCCGCAAAATTGAACATAGCGAAACATCAAACCCTCTACTAAATCCCCAAATCGCAGTATCACGCATATCAGAATATATGACCAGCCAAAAAGGGACATAAAAGATAAAATTGCTCACCAGGTAATCCAAGTTAGCAATCTAGTTGTGGCTGTTGTCACCCAACTAATTCTGTGAATTCAGGTGCAGGACTTGTAAGTGAGATTCTTCTTTCTTACCTCTTACTAATTCGTTTCCCTTTTCGACCCTCTCGAAGGAGAGGAGTTAATACTGGAGGTGGAAAGGATGCTACAACCCAATCTTACCTCGGTACAGCGTGAGCGAGTGACAGACCACAATCAGTTCGGTTTATACTCGACGGGAGGCGTGTGTCCGCGGGAGGCGTCACGCGTGAAATGACGTAGTAGCCGTGGTTCGTTGGGGACGGGAACAAGAATGCACTCGTAAGAAGGCTCATGTCCTTGGTGAACTGAACTAATCTTATGATCAAAAAGGCCAAGGCCAAGATCGTATTACATATCCTTGTCCTATCCTCTTTCTTTTTCGTTGTACCTCCATAGTTGTAATCTACCTAATCAACTTCCCCCCCCCCCCCCCCCCCCCCTTTTTTGGTTCTTGCTCAGGCTGCAAACACACGCATACACACGACACAGCAACACCAGAAATGCAGGCTACACGTGAGTTAGCTGCAAGAAACACTAACTCTGGGATGCGCCACTCCTCATATTAGCTACTTGCCATTATACTCTACATCGATACCAGGCAGAACATCACTCGCCCAAAAAACAAAAGTACCTACAGTACCAACAGCAGCAGCAGATGCAGAATCATGCACCTCCAAAAAGGGCAAGAAAAAGAAAAGGTAAGGCAGTGAGTAGGCAGCCCAGATGTAGACTTGGCATCCCAAAAGAAGTTTCGCAAGATTCTGGAGCAAACTATTCCACCCGCACAGAGCCGGCAACAGCAACTTCCCGATGCAACCAAAAGACGCACCAGCTTCAGCTTTGCTTTAAGATGGGTATAGGCAAGAGCCGCCGTAAACACGACCGCCACACCAAACCTAGATCCGCGAACCAAACAAGAAAAAAATCCACGCGCTAAACCGAACAGCGTCGAACAGAGCAGGACGAGGGAGCTACGAATCCAAAGCCCACCACCAAAAAATTCCCCAAATCATCGCACAGATCGGACGGGGAAGAAAGAAAATAAAAGGAATAAGGATAGATAGAGAGATGAGAATCGCTGACCTGGGAAGCCGAAGCCGCGGCGCCCGATCTAGCAAGCAGCCAGGCGGGCACCGGTGAGCGAGTGATCGCCGGCCAGAAGCGGAGTAGCTGGGTAGAAGTGGAACAGAGTCAACAGACGGACATAGTAGATAGGCCGTGTTTTTTTTTTTTAACTCCAGCCCGATCTTTGGAGACCAAGCTGGAAACAAAGGTGGGGACTTGGCTCATGAACACCATCGAGCCAGAGCTAACCACGCTCGCCCCATACATTGCAAGGTGATCAGCCACCTTGTTGCAATTTCTCGGGCAATGCCGAATACTGCAGTAATCGAAGGATGCATCAATAAAGTCTCTAATTTGCTTGAGGAGGCTTCCATTCACACTTTGATCAAGATCCATCGAAGTCAAACCCAGCACCAGTTCAGTCGCATCAGATTCCAGGATAATTCTTGACATTCCCAACTGCGCTATCCTCTGTAGACTGTGTAGGGCAGCTAGTGCTTCAGCTTGAAAAGGGCTATCCACTCTGCACAGATTGCCACAGCCCCCCTGAAGAAACTCACCAGCACTGTCCCTTGCAATAAAGCCCCAACCTCCCTGACCCAAACCAGCTTTAAAAGAGCCATCAATATTAATCTTGTAAAGATCTTCCGGTGGCGGCTGCCATAACTTGGAGTTGACTTGCTGCTGACTCTTCTTTGTTTTCCTTCCCTTCTCAAATTCTGACACATAGAAAATTATAAGCGAGCAGACCTCAGGGCAAGTAACTCTTTTTTCCCCAGCATTCACCTTATTCCTTACCGACCACCACCTCCATAATAGCACCACAATTTGTAGCTGGGTTGGCTTTGGAAAGGACCAGATTTTCCTCAGCAAATCTCGCCCAGAATGACAAGCTGCTAGGATAATGCGATATTCCTCTAAATTTAGCCCTCTCCAGCACTCCTTTACTTCTTTACATCTGAAAAAGAGATGTCCACAATCTTCATCCAGCCTGTGACACATGGGGCACAGGGTATCCTCCTTCATCCCCCTACGGCTCAAATTCCGCCGGACCGCCAGACTATTATGAGCTACGCGCCACAGGAACATTTTCACTTTGTTTGGGACCTCCATACTCCAAATTTTATCCCACCTGAACATGGATTCCCCACTTGGGTCTGGCTCAGAGCTTGCTGCAATTCTACCAAGCTCGTTCTCCCTGTTCTGAATTGCCAACCTATATGCTGACTTGACTGAGAAGATCCCCTTTTATCAAAGTGCCATGCCGGTCTATCTTCCATATCCTGGTTCACTCTCAGCTTTAGGATGGCCTCTGCATCAAACTCTGAGAAAACATCCTGCACGAGGGTCTCATCCCAGGATCCCAAACTCGGGTCCATCAGATCAGCAACTTTTGTCAACACCGTAGCCCCCCTAATTGTAGCAGGGCGTCTTGTACTCCCGTGTGGAATCCAAGGATCCGTCCAGATATTCACCGATTCCCCATTGCCAATGCGCCATATGAGCCCCTGTTTCAGTAGATTCACCCCTTTGAGGATGCTCCTCCAAGTGTAAGAAATCCCATCCTGCACCGCACTCTGCAGAATGCTACCATTGGGGAAGTATTTTGCTTTAAGCACTTGGCCACACAAAGTATCTGGATAAACCAGAAGCCTCCAAGCTTGTCTAGCCAGCATGGCCATATTGAACAGATAAAGATCCCGAAAGCCCAATCCTCCCTTGCTCTTAGGGAGTGTCAGCTTATCCCAAGCCAACCAATGAATCTTGTTTCTCTTGTCATTCTGGCTCCACCACCACCTGCTAATCATAGAATTCAACTCATCGCATAACCCTTTTGTCAGCTCAAAGCAGGACATAGCATAGGTTGGGATTGCTTGAGCCACAGCCTTTACTAGAATTTCCTTGCCAGCCTTAGATAGCAATTTCTCCTGCCACCCTTGAATACGGAGCCACACTTTCCTCTTGATATACTCAAACGCTTTCTTTCTTGACTTACCAATAGAAACTGGTAGCCCCAAATATCTTTCACTCTTTGCTTCTTGAATGATGTCAAGGACCTGTCTCACATCCTCCTTATCAACAGAGCCCGTGTTTGGGCTGAACAGGACAGACGATTTATCCCTATTGATCACTTGTCCTGAAGCTCGCTCATAAGCCTGCAAAATCCTCCTCAATTCCTGAGCATCTCCTCTACAGGCTCTCATCAGAATCAGGGAGTCATCAGCGAAGAAAAGATGGTTAATCCTAGGAGCTTCCCTGCATACTCTAATACCCTCAATCTTGCCCTCCACTTCTGCCTTCTGTAACATTGCTGACAAACCTTCTGCACACAGAATAAACAGATAGGGCTACAGAGGGTCCCCTTGACGAAGGCCCCTCTGTGGGTGGATGTTGAAAGAATATTCCCCATTGACCTTTATGCGGTAGTTCACTGTTGTAACACACTTCATCACCTTTTCCACCCAATGCCCTGTGAACCCCAATTTAAGCATCATTTTCTCCAGGAAGCTCCACTCAACTCGGTCGTAGGCCTTGCTCATGTCCAACTTAATTGCTGCCACTCCCTGTTTGCCCCACCTCCTTTGCCTTAGGTAGTGTGTGAGCTCATAGGCCAGTAGGACATTATCAGTAATAAGTCTACCAGGAACAAACGCGCTCTGAGAAGATGAAATGATATCCGAGAGCACCAGCTTCAGTCTATTTGCTAACACTTTGGAGATGAGCTTGTATACTACATTACATAAACTGATAGGCCTGAGATCTTTCAATTTCTCCGGGGATTTGGTCTTTGGGATTAGAACAACGCCAGTATCATTCCACCCTTCCGGCATAGCCGCCCCATTAAGCACAGCCAGCACTTCTTCTTTAACCTTTTCACCCGCAAGAGACCAGAATTTCCTGTAGAAGACCACCGGCATGCCATCAGCCCCTGGGGCTTTCAGTTCACCCATATCCTTTAAAGCCACCCAAATATCGACACTTGAGAACGGTGCTGCCAGGTTGTCATTCATTTCTTGAGTAACCTTTACTTGCACACAGTCAAGGACCTCATCATCCTGGGAACCTGCAGTGGACATAAAAAGTTGCTGATACTGATTACAAAAAAGTTCTTTAGGTACTTTCCTTCCACCACCCCACCACCCTCATCTTTCAGCTTGCTTAAAGCGTTCCTCCTTTTCCTTTCTGACGCCTGAGCATGGAAGAATTTTGTATTACGGTCACCTTTGGCCAACCATGTGGAGTGAGCCCGCTGCTTCCAGTATATGTGCTGTTGGTCCAGTAGACGCTCAAGCTTATAACACATCAGGTGCTCCTTGTTTATACACCCTTGGGAAATGGATGCTCTCCTGATCCTCTCCAGCTCTCTTTTGGCATTTTTAACTCTCTTTCCAAAGCTCCAAGGACCTCCCGATCCCACTGCCATAGCTCCCCCAACACCCGAGACTGGATTTCCATAAGGCTTACCCCTCCACCTCTAATAGCTTTTTCCCATGCCTCCTCCACCCGCTCGTTGCACTCCTCCTCCTCCAACCATCTCGCCTCAAACTTCTTCATGACCTCTAGAGGTTTCCTCCAATGGACCTTTTCCTTAGCCCCGGGATCCACGATGATTGGCCTATGATCTGAGTGCCGAGGATCACCATTAATCACACGGACCAAAGGAAAACGAGCCCGCCAAGCACTGTTCGCCACTGCCCTGTCCAGTCTTTCCCTAGTATAACTGGAGGCGTTATGATGATGGTTCCTCCAAGTAAAAGCATCCCCCACGAAACCCAAATCATGCAGGTCACACTCCTCCAAGACATCTCTGAACTTTACCATGCTGTTCTCTGCCCTAGGAGCTCCCCCTTCCTTCTCACAGCTGAAAAGAATTTCATTGAAATCACCACAACACAGCCAAGGGAGCTTGCTGCGGTGCAGTAAAATACGAAGCAACTTCCATGTTTTCTCCTTCTCTTCACTCCGGGGCTCGCCATAAATTCCAGTAAACCGCCAAGCACCTCCATCCTCCTCCTTAATTTTGGCATCAATATGATACCTAGACCAACTCAGCACCCGCAAATCCACCTCCTTCTTCCAAAACAGCGCCAGACCACCCTTAGCTCCTACACTATCCTTTACCACCATATTTGACATGTTTAATTTCCACCTGAACCTCTCCATCCATTTCTCACCATGTTTTGTTTCCGAGAGAAACAAAACATCGGGGTCCTCCTTCTTCTGGACATCCAGAAGACCGCGAACTGCCGGGCCGTTCCCCAACCCCCGGCAGTTCCACGCCACAAGCCTCATTGGGAACGGCCGGGCTGACCATGCAGCCCCGTCGACAAGGAATTTTCCTCCCCCATCTCCACCTCCACTGGATCAAACTGGAGCTTAGCCTTCTTCTTCTGCTCTTCCTCCCCAACAGCCTCCACTCTCCCTCTCTTCCGCGAAACAGACGGGGAAGGAAACTGTTCCCCCAACGATCTCCCAAGCTCCCGCGGACGGCGCTTAAAAGTAGACCTCATCTTTTTTGCCTCGCTTCCCCCAACCTTGGCCTGTTTAATTTCCCCCACCGGCCGCTCCTCATCCCTGCTCAACCCTACTTCTGCCCCCTCCCCTAAAGGCGAAGAACCCACCCCATCCACGTCCATGCCGGCCTTTTCAGAGACCCCTGGCAAAACCCCCTCCTGCACATTGAGACCTCCACCTCCTCCCTCCCCTTGTACCAACCCAGCTTCCCCCTTTTCTGCTACGACCCCCCCCGGAACCCCCTCCCTCGCCTCCAGGACCACCCTCCTCACACCCTCCAGCCCTACCAGCTCCACCCTGCTCTCCTTATCAGTACTTGTACTGTCCCCAAAAATTATTTTTTTTGGTACTCCCCCAGATGTGGTATTGTTGGACAACATCTTAAGCGGGCTCGACCCATCATCACGGAGCTCATTGTCTTCCAACCCCTTTCCCCTACTTCCTTCCTCACTCTGCTGCAACCTCCTCCCCATCTCTCCACGCCTCCAAGAACCCGACACCTTATGCTGATGACTACCACCTGAACTGCTGCCCCCGACCATCGGCTTCGCTGATCTCGTTTCCTTGCCGGAGAGGCTCTCATCCAGTCCCCAAACTGATGATCATGCACCTTCCATACCTTCTCATCACACTCCTTTTCCACATGACCCAACAAACCACATGAGTAACAAAAGTTTGGGAGAAATTCATATCTGAAGTTACACCAGCAGCTTGGCTCCCCAACTCCATTCTCCACCATCACTCCCCTGAAGAGCGGCTTGCGCACATCAATTAGAGCTTTAATCCTAAGAAAACTCCCCACCGCCGACCCATCTTCATCAGTTTCCACATCCAACGATTTCCCCACCTTCTCCCCAATCGAGCGACCTGTACTTTCATTCATGAGACCTAGGGGCAGATTGAAGACACGAATCCATACCGGAATGTGAGTAAACTCCAGATCCTCTAGCCTCTTAGTCTCATCAAAATCCACCACAATGAGCAGATCACCACCGAACTCCCACGGACCCTCCGTAACAGCTCTTCTCTTGCCCCCCGGCTGAAGGAAAGCAAAAAGAAACATGTTATCCCCCAGCTCCTTGCACCAGATTCCTTTCGCCGGACACCAGATTTTACCCAGAGTCTGCACCATCCCTTCCACATAACCAGCCTTTGACGAGAACAGCTTGCCCACCGCCTGAGGAGGTCGACCAGCCTCCCTCGAATCTGACTGCCACACGCCTTTAACAGCCTTCCGTTCCTCCTCCGAAAGTTTCAGACCACCCAGCAGACCCTCCAGGTCCTCCGCGCTCTGCTTCCGCCCTTTCTCCATCAAGCCCCCAGCACCAACCGGAGCCTCCAGTTCCACAACCGGCCAAGAATACCACCCCCTCCCAACACACCCCAGCCACGAACCTCCTCTGCCACTAGCACTGGATGCCCCCCTCCCCCGACCGCCACCATACTCCCCCACAGACCGCCACACCAGCCTCCCTGCCACCACCGCCGGCTTCACCGCACACACAGCACCCCCAGGACGCCCCAGCTCCGGCCACCCCTCCGCCCTCTCTCTTCACCTGCCAGGAAGGAAACCGCCAAAGAAGAAACCGAAGCAAGCTCACGGGGAAAAATTCCGACCCCAACCCTGAACCTAGTCCTGGGCGCGGAAACAGAGCTCCGACTCGAGAGACCGAGCGGAGACGGTAGCAGAAGCGATGAAGAGAATGGAGCTTGCTGCAGACTTCACGGCGGCGCCCTTCCGGTTGGCTGCTAGAGGCAGGGAGGGTTAGGGTTGGGGGCGGAGAGGCGAAATGGGGTGCGGCGGCGCCACGGAGGTGGTAAACTGGAGAAGGTGGCTAGGGTTTGGCAAGGGGAGGGGTTGGCGGCGGCGGGGGAGGTCGGGGAGATGGGTGGTGGTGGTGGAGTCGCGCCGCCGCTTCCGCCGGGGATTTGTGTTTGGCTGGTTGGGGCTTGCTCCCCTGTGGTGATGTGAACTGAGATGGAAGGAAGGGGGGCGAGCACGACGAGACGGCACAGTAGATAGGCCGTGTTAGGATGGAAGCGACTTCTCTGGGTACGACCTTGTTATCTGGGAGTTACAGGGTCGGGAATACTGCTGTTCGTCAGGCGAGCAGATTGGTACAGACCGACGGTAATATGGGAATTAGAGGTCGTAAATGATTTTTATGACCATGTCCGTAATTGAAAAAGTTGTAGATAATTTAGAGATATAGCTTCTGTATAAAATTCAGAATTTTTAGACCCTTTTACTGATGTTGGGACGCATTTGTTTATTGCTGTCCAATCTGCCAGAACAGAGTTCTTCCTCTGTTTTGGGCATTAAATTACACCTAGCTGTGATCAAAATAAAAATAGGTGTTCTACATGAAAAATGTAGGCTTTTAAGCGATGAATCCAGAGAGATATCGTTTGCTGTAAATGGATCAATATTTTTAAAGTTACGAAAATGTTAAGCAGCACTGCTGCAGAGGGTAATTTGCTGAATTGTTGAGCGGAGAGGAGTTTGTGCGGGTTCGGGGTTCTAGCGACGTTTTTAATTATTAATGTCATGTTTGTATGCTGTAGCTGTGTGCTGAGAGTTGCCTTTTGGACAGGTGGTCTTGTCCCTGAGCGCTCTTGATTTTACTTCGCTTCGTCGGTTTGAGGCAAGTAAACGTAGCGGTGGTTGCTACCGTTTAACTTGTTATTCCTTCTACTTGCAGTTTACATTATTATTATAATTTGATACATTATGTCATGATTACATGATAATTTAATTGTGGAGATGGTAGCAACTACTTATCCATTGATATGTTGATAATCTGCTAGTAGCCATGTGGAAATCTTGCTTAATGTTATAATGTGGAACATGAAAATAACATGTGGTGGATGTGGATATGTCGTGAGCATGTTGATGCTCCTTTGAGGATGGATTAATGTGATTTGTGATTATCATATCATATCATGTCATATGCATATGTGGATGTCGCCGCACATAGCCGCGACCGTACCGGTACAGCATCGTATATTGCCGTAATACGATGCACCTCTTATCCCGCGGGAAGCATCGTATATTGCCGTAATACGATGCACCTAAAATCCTGCCCTGGAAAGAGTGATGTGGAGCATAGCATTCATATGCATTGCATTGTGGAAAGATTTATTTGCATACATATGCAATATGTTGTGGTGAAGTTATTTTGTGGAATATTCAACTCATAGTTGTAATGTGGATTATACAACTTCATAGTTGTAATGTGGAATTGGCTCATGTGAGCTATTTGTGGTATGAGGATTATGGTTGTGGACGTGGAATGGGGTTCATCCCTTGTGTACGGTAAGGTTTGTGATTGTGGCATGAGATTCTTTTCTCTTGTATTAATTGTTGATAACAATTGTGGATGTGAGAAATAATAAAGTGTTGAATTAAAACATACATATGTTTTATTGCTTTTGCTAGTTGTAGTGGTTGAGAATTTAAAGTAGTCAAACAAGATTTTATTTGTTAATGCTTTAACGTCATTGATGGTGATTTGAGGTTGAGGATAATAACATTGTAATTGTGGAAGAATGTTGATGATTAACCTATTGTGGTTTGTGGAAGATTAAATGTTTCATTTGCATTTAATTGTGGATAAAATGACTGCATTCATATGCCAATAAAATCTGAAATTGAAGAGGTATGATGCATGGAAGTTTGTGGTGGTTTAATAATTGTGGACATGAATTGTGGTTATAGTTGTATGGAATTATAAATGATGATGTATAATTGTTTGTAGTTGGAATAGCCTGTTAAACAGTTTGCTTGCTGAGATTTTTATCTCACCCTTGTTTCCCCCTCCCTACAGGTGGACTTTGAGCATGCATGGGAAGGGTAGAACGGCACCACACTGATGCACGTGAATCATATTTTTATGTTGTAATAAAGTTGAAAGGATTCTAGACCTTGCATAGCTTTGTTTACATTATCTTAATAATGTTAAATTTGTGAACTATGTTTTAGATTAAAATGTTGGAGGATGTTTTAAATAGTGAATTGTTATCACTATCCTGTTATTTCTTAGTTGTTTATGCTTCCGCTTATACTATCTTGTTTAGTAATTGTTGTCAGTTTATTTTATCTTGTAAATTGGCTCGTTGTAGAGCAGTTTTAGTAGCATCCCAGGGTAATGTGGGTCCTGGGGTGTTACAATTGTTGTTGGTTATTAAGAGAGAAGGTGGGAAATGAAGGATTTTAGGTTTTGTTTAACCACTTTATCTCCTTCCATGGCTATGAGAAAGAACTTGAGAAAGGAAAGAATTGTGCTTTGGATACACCTTGTAATATGTAACATCCTGAAAAATATAAATAATAAATTATGGAGCTTTTGGATTATTTTATTTGCTTTGCATTTGAATTTGGAGTTTATTGGCTTTTTATATAAAGGAATTTCAAAAAAATAAAGAGAAGGAAGAAATCCACACATAAAATGATAAAACATACACATCAAATAAAGAATCTAAAAAGATGATCCATAAAATAATAAAGGAGAAGGGTAAATAAGCATGAGGTATCTTCCCTAGAAATTTTGGTAAGCAAAATTAAAATGTTAATAAATATATATATGCATACAACTATGCATAGCAAGGGAATCAAATAAATTAAATACCAAAAATGGTTGAAAATATTTTTATTAAAGCCAGAAGGTCCTCATGAGCTTCTGTGAATTTTTCTGAAATTTTTGGAAGTAATTTCATGTTTTTCTGAGATTTATTCAATTAACTGCGCATTTCTGAAAATCTTGAAAAATAAAAATAAAAATCCTCCTCCTCCTCTCGGGCCGACACCTGGCCGGCCCGATGTGCGACACGTCGCCACCACCCCTCCATCGCGCGGCCCAGCCCCGCGGGCGCAGCGCGCGTCCGCCCCGCCATTGCCACGCGGGCCCGCGCCCTTTCTACGCCTCTCTCGCGCTTCTCCCTCTGTTCGGTGGCCCCTCTCGAGCGCCTTCTTGCTCCTCGGCCTTTCTTCTCCACGCGGCCGCGCCGCTCGCGCCAGCTCCCTCTCGCGCATCCGCAGCAAATCCTTCCCTCTCTCTCTCTCACCTCGCGAGCAAATTAAAAAGGACAGTCACAGGAGGGGGGAAGCACCTCTCCCGCCCCCTCTCTCCTACAAAATCCCGGCGGGATTTGGTTCATCTCCCCCGCCGGCGCAAACAGGGCAGAGCGCCAGGTGCCGCCCTCGCCGCGCCCCTCTCCCGGCTATAACAGCCGCGCCTGTGAGCTTCAGATGCATCGCATTGCTCCCTCCTTCCCCTTCCTTGCCGCAATTTAGCCATAACGCCCCGAATCGCCGCCGGCCCCTCCTACTTGCTCCGGAACCATCTCCGGAGCATCGCCAACGCATTCCCGGTCTTCCCCGGGCCTCCCGTCGCCTGAGCATCGCTGGCATCGGTCACATCCTTGAACCGCCGCCGTTACACGCCGCCGGCCCGCCACCGTGCCTCCTCACCCTCGCCGACTTCACTAGAAGCACCACGGCAACCAGGAGGTTGTATATCACGAACATCCCGAGCCTCTCCGGCCGCCGCTCGCCGCCGTCGCCGTCGCCTTCTTCCTCCTCTGCCCGGCCTCCCCCAAGACATACCTCAAAGGGATTTATTGCCCATATATGGTAGGCAACGCCTCCCCGCTCACTTGGTTATCAGCGATCATCTCTTTCCCCCCTCCGCTCCCGCGGCGTGCGTTTGAGCCCTCAGCTCCGCCCGTAGCGGTCAAGCGTTCTTTTAATTTTTCCCCGCTGACAGGTGGGCCCCGCTCGTCAGCCGCTGCGGGACCGCAGGCCCACTGACAGCCGGACCCCACCCGTCAGTGTCTAGCGCACGCCGACATGTGGACCCCACTGGTCAGAGACTCAGGATTAAACAAAATAATAAAAAGATAAAAATATTAAAATAACCAGTGGGTCCCACCTGTCAGATATTTTATATTTTCTGGAATTAATTAAACCTGAGAACTTCAAATAATCATAACTTTTTCATTTTAACTCCAAATTGGATGGGATAAATTTCTAAATTCATCTAAAATCAAGATCTATCCAATGGAACTGAAATCATAATTTTTGGAGTTCATTTGAATTTCTGGTGACATTTTGTTGACTTGATGTTTTCTTTTTATCCAAATTTTCGCGCACGATTACAATAGTTTACGAAGCTCAAGAGGAAGAACTCGAGGCCGCAGCACTAGAAGCCCCGAATAATCAAGCACCCGACCACTGTGACCAAGGCGAGTCGATACTTTGATCATGTTGAACCTACATTTCATGCAAATTACTTTGTTTTAAATTAACAAATTGCATGCTGTTATTTATATGCAAAGACATGCTAAATTTAAGATTCTAGTTATATGCCACTGTTCACCTTGAATAATATTACACCCTCTGTTGAATATTTGAATGTGTGAATCTTGTCGCCCTAGCAAAAACTATAATTATAACATTCGAAAAATAAGTCCATAATGATATGCTACGCTTAGTACTGCATAGATATACATGGGGCGCTAAAATGCCCAAAACATCATCAACATGTTTAATCGTGAGAACTGGTTTGGGCAGTCATGGGGATAATGACTGGTATAATTGATATGATTATTTTACAATCCCAAAATCCCCAACTTGCTTTAATATCTGGGCGGATTGGCTCGAGGGTGTGTATGTGTGGTGCAGTGGAAGCACAAAATTGAGTTAATGATGGTTTAAAAGTGGGTTAGTGGTAGACCGCCCAGATACCACTAAGGACCGAATCTTGTCATGAACTCCCTTGTAAAACAGTGCAACCACAAGTCCGTAAAGTACGACTTGGCTAAGTAAATTTATCGAAGTTTCGGACTCATCTCACTGGTAGGGGGTTGAAGGAATTTAGCTATGGCAAGGGGAGGCCTGAAGGGACACCAGTGGAGGGTGAAGTTTCTCAGCTGTCCTAACGTTGCGGGAAGAGGAGCCCGGCTGCGTTAGTGGCTGTGGGAGACATCCCGCGCATAGATGGGACCCACCGCAAGTGGGCAGTTTCCCATAAATGTGAGATGAGAAAAGGGCCTAGATACTTTGAAAAGTCACTATGATGGTCTGCTCAACCACATGTCTAAGGTATCATGTGGGTCAACGAGTTGATTATCTCTTGTGGTGAAAGTGTACAAGCTCTGCAGAGTCAAAACTATTCGAATAGCCGTGCCCACGGTCAAGGGCGGACATGGGAACTTAACCAGATATAGTTCTATTTCAAAATGCTTTGTGGGTGGGAATGGAAAAGTGAAAGGGCGATGGACTGCCCTAGTTTGAAATTGTCCTGGGTGTCGTCCCAGTGGTAAGTTAAGCGGCTATAACGCTGAAGAATTGCTATATGGTGCATATGCCATGTAAAGGTGGATGGAATCTGAATCACTATTATTATTGCATTCATTTACAACATATACGTGTGTTCAAAATGCTAGGTCTTCAGGAATTTTTATATAATTGTATTCAAAAGCACTCTTCGCAAGAATAAATAAACCCTAAGCCATCCTTGGTTAGCCATACATGTTAAATATTGCATTCTGTGTGTTGATTCGCTGAGCACGGGGTCGGAGTGCTCATACTCGCTTTTGCGACAAAAATTCAGAAGCAGGAACGCAAGACCACTACGCCTATGAGGAAGCTCCAGCTACGGAGGTGAAGAATGATGAAGGAAACTAAGGCGTAGGCTTCGTTGATTAGACACAGACAAGTGGACTTACGGCGTTGTGTGCACGTATGTTACTGGTTAGCTGGTGACATATAATGCACACAATACTCTTCCAGTCGCTTGCCTGTGGATTTGGGTTTGCTTTCGCTATGTTTCCGCTGCATGATTGTAATAAAGACATTTGGCCCAAATCGGCCCCTTTTGTAAACGATCACCCGACGTGGTGTATTTCAAATTATGTAATATAATGGATGATTATGCGATGTATGAAATGATTCAGCAATGTACCTGTGTGCACTAGCTACTGATCCAGGGAATAGTGTAGTGAAACACAGTAAGATTCGGATTTAAAAATCCGGGTCTGACAGCGCTGGTATCAGAGCATACGACTGCAGGGTAAAAGCCGTAGAATGGTTGTTAGAAGAACCTTAGGGTGGTAATTTTAAAATACAAAAAGCATTTATAAAAATATAGTGTATTATTGCTACTCGTACCCTTCCTAGTTCTACACCCCTTTACCTTTTTCAGTTGACTACTTTCAAACATTACTAACGCAAAGTAATTGCCTTTACAGATGGCAGGAGAGGAAGGTAACTGGGATTACGTCGCCCATGGAGTTTACGAGGGTGTGTTCGCAAAAATCCTACGTAAGCTCCTCCACTACCTAGAATACCCGGAGCAGCCCATTTATCGTGGGCGTCAGACATCTGCAGGAGGGGTGTACTGTTGGACGTTTGAAGTATTTATCTATCCGAAGAGTGAACACGACCCACCTCATGTCTTCTAGACAGAGCACCCGAGAAGCACTAGATCCGCGGCACTCTAGGACGCTGCCCGTCTCGCCACCGCCCGACTTTGTGACATCTACCAGATCTCCCTGCGCCGCACCCCCTTCTGCTTCTACCCTTCACGCAGGGAGGGAGCACGCCACAATGAAACCTACCTGCCAGTGAATGAAAATGACCCGAGGCTCACCCATCAGGTTGATCTCACCAGGGCCATGGGAGCGGCCCATACTGCTGCATTAGAAGAGATGACTGCTCTCCGGATGCACCTAGTCGCCAGGCACACCGAGGTAGCGACCCTTCGCAACCAGCAGGCACTGGCAGCTGCCAAGGCAGCAGCAGCTCAGGCTCAGCTCCAACAGGTTCCCGCTCCTTTGACGGCACCGGCACCTCCCCCAGTAGGATCAGGACCCCGCACCCGGCTGACTGCGCGCAAGAGCGTGCGACCTCCGAGTCTCCAGTCTGCACTTCGTCGGAGAAGGCCTCCACCAAGCCGCAGCCCTCCACGCGCTCCCTCAAACGCCGATGACTCCGACCCATCGGAGTTTAGTGGCAGTCGATCCCGCTCCAGATCGCCAAATTACGACCCCTCCGTCAGTGGTGATCGCTACGCGGTGTAGTGGAAGTGTCGTCGTACTCATGCCGTGCTTGTATCCTAGATGTTACATCAGTCCTGTTATATTGTAGTTGCGGTAATATGAACTTTAACTATTATATTGTTGTAAGCCCAGCCTGGGAGGCTGGCTATGTGAATACTTGTATGATAACGAATGGCCAGGCATAAGGCCTTATGTTGAATGTTCTTTTGTCATTTATCTTATGGTTCTTTTTGCAAAGAGGGTTGATACCCTTTCTTCTCGCAAGGGTAATGTTAGTACTAAGTTATGAAGCTGTAACTGCAGATGTCCAGTCCAAGAGTTACACGGTCTCGGGCCCATGCTAACCCTCAGCATGCTGAGGTAGATTCAAACCAGGGCGCAACCCCCGAAGAAAACCAGAACCAAGATGCTGATCTCCCAAACCCCCCAGTTGATCCCACAATGGCCCAAGTAATGGCACAACAAACTCAGATTTTACAAGCCATTTATGCTGGACAGCAAGGAAGCTCTGGCAGACACAGAGCTGACTTAGGGGATTTCCAGAGGACAAGACCAATTGCATTTACCTCGGCAGAAGAACCACTTGAAGCCGAAGATTGGCTTCGAGATACCGAAAGAAAGCTGCGCTTAGTCAAATGCGCAGAGGAAGACAAAGTTATATTTGCCACCCACCTACTTCAAGGAGCAGCCGCAGCATGGTGGGAAAATTATGTAGCTGCCAGAGGCCAGGAAGATGCTACCACCGGAGGTGACACGGAAGCTATTCCATGGTCAGAATTCAAGAAGGCTTTCAAAGAAAACTTCGTTCCAGCTGGGATAATGCGGATAAAGAAGAATGAATTCCGCAATCTCAAGCAATGGAACCTCTCTGTCAGTGAATATCTCACAAAATTCACGCAGCTGGCCCGGTATGCTCAGAAGGATATAGAGGAAGAGGATGAAAAGATTGATAGATTCTTTGGGGGATTGAAGGATGAGCTGAGAGTGCAACTGGTCACTCAAGACTTCACTAGCTTTCATCAGTTGGTAAACAAGGTGCTAGCCTTGGAAAATGAGAAGAAAGTTCTTGAGGCCAGCCGTAAGCGCAAGATGACAACTCAACGGCCCCAAGGAAGATTTATTCAA
Source organism: Dendrocalamus latiflorus (assembly GCA_017311315.1). NCBI lineage: Eukaryota > Viridiplantae > Streptophyta > Magnoliopsida > Poales > Poaceae > Dendrocalamus > Dendrocalamus latiflorus. Next base: position 18,719,599 of record CM029624.1, on the reverse strand, counting down.
AAGTTCTTCAACCCCTCATTCTCAAGGTCCAATCAATCTAGTGTTTCGACCTCAGCCCTTAGAACTGGTGGAAGTATATCTCAAACCTCATGTCCAGGAGGACAGTTTGGTGGAACAAACCCCGCAGCAAATCTTAATTGCTTTAGCTGTGGGGAGAAGGGACACTTTCCCAACAGGTGTCCACATAAGCAGAATGTCCCTGTCCGCAGTCAAGCTTCAGCTCCTGGCAGGGGACAGCAAAGCTCTCAAGCCAGCAAAAATACTTCAGCACCAAACCGCGGCCGAGTCAACCATATCACAGTTGAAGAAGCTCAAGAAGCCGCTGGAGTTCTTCTGGGTACGTTTTCTGTCAAGACTATACCAGCACAAGTATTATTTGATTCAGGAGCTTCACATTCATTTGTATCTAAGGGGTATGCTGATAAATTGGGGTTGCCTGTTTATGCCCTTAGGAAGCCATTAGTGCTTAGCTCACCAGCTGGACCAATTACTGCAACCCTAGTATGCCCAGAGGTGACCATTACCATGGAAAGATGTGATTCCCTTGCTGACCTGATAGTATTAAGTTCCCAGACCTTGGATATCATATTAGGGATGGATTGGTTAGCTAGATACCAGGGAATTATAGAATGTGCCACCAGAACAGTGAGATTAACCAAGTGTCCTGGTATGACCATAATTGTAAAAGTGGACCGGCCATACCGATGGGGCCGTGCCATATTTTACTGTGAGGATGTACCCTTAGAAGGAATGATAGTGGTACAAGATTACCCCGAAGTATTTCCAGACGAGTTACCTGGTATGCCCCCGGATAGAGATATGGAGTTTGTAATTAGCCTAAAACCGGGTGCTGCCCCAGTCTCCAAAAGGCCCTATAGGATGACTATAGAAGAACTGGAAGAATTGAAGAAACAACTCCAAGAGTTACAAGAGAAGGGATTCATCAGACCTAGCTCATCGCCATGGGGATCCCCAGTACTGTTTGTGAAGAAAAAGGATGGCACAGCCAGGATGTGTGTGGACTACCGTGATTTAAATGAAATGACTATCAAAAACAAGTATCCTCTTCCCAGGATTGATGATTTGTTCGACCAACTTGGAGGAGCCACCGTATTCTCAAAAATAGATCTGAGGTCAGGATATCACCAGCTGAAGATAAGAGCTGAAGATATACCCAAAACAGCCTTTACCACCAGATATGGACTGTATGAATTTCTGGTCATGTCTTTTGGATTAACCAATGCCCCAGCCTATTTTATGAACCTAATGAACAAGGTATTCATGGAGTATTTGGACAAATTTGTCGTGGTTTTCATCGACGACATCCTTATATACTCCAAGAATTCAGAAGAACATGCAGAACATCTGCACCTAGTGTTGGAGAAGCTAAAAGAGCATCAGCTGTATGCCAAATTCAGCAAGTGTGAATTTTGGCTGAAGGATATCAGTTTCTTAGGACATATAGTGTCAGCCGGAGGAGTATCCGTTGACCCCGACAAGATTGCAGCCGTCTCAGAATGGGAGCAGCCTACCTCTGTCACAGAAGTGAGAAGTTTCCTTGGTTTGGCCGGCTATTATAGAAGGTTTATCGAAGGGTTCTCCCGTATCGCCAGGCCATTAACTCAGTTGCTAAAGAAAGAGCAAAAATTTGAGTGGACCAAGGTTTGTGAAGACAGTTTCCAGGAACTAAAGAAGAGATTGACCACCACCCCTGTATTAGTTCTACCAGATGTACGCAAAGATTTTGAGGTATATTGTGATGCCTCACATCAAGGGCTTGGATGCGTACTAATGCAAGAAGGTAGAGTTGTGTCATATGCATCCAGACAACTTCGACCCCATGAAGCTAACTACCCCGACCTATTCACTAGCTAGGCTAAATCTCGGGGTCGAGATTCTTTTTAAGGGGGGTAGATTTGTAACATCCTGAAAAATATAAATAATAAATTATGGAGCTTTTGGATTATTTTATTTGCTTTGCATTTGAATTTGGAGTTTATTGGCTTTTTATATAAAGGAATTTCAAAAAAAAAAGAGAAGGAAGAAATCCACACATAAAATGATAAAACATACACATCAAATAAAGAATCTAAAAAGATGATCCATAAAATAATAAAGGAGAAGGGTAAATAAGCATGAGGTATCTTCCCTAGAAATTTTGGTAAGCAAAATAAAAATGTTAATAAATATATATATGCATACAACTATGCATAGCAAGGGAATCAAATAAATTAAATACCAAAAATGGTTGAAAATATTTTTATTAAAGCCAGAAGGTCCTCATGAGCTTCTGTGAATTTTCCTGAAATTTTTGGAAGTAATTTCATATTTTTCTGAGATTTATTCAATTAACTGCGCATTTCTGAAAATCTTGAAAAATAAAAATAAAAATCCTCCTTCTTCTCCTCTCGGGCCAACACCTGGCCGGCCCGATGTGAGACACGTCGCCACCACCCCTCCATCGCGCGGCCCAGCCCCGCGGGCGCAGCGCGCGTCCACCCCGCCTCTGCCACGCGGGCCCGCGCCCCTGCCTACGCCTCTCTCGCGCTTCTCCCTCTATCCGGTGGCCCCTCTCGAGCGCCTTCTTGCTCCTCGGCCTTTCTTCTCCACGCGGCCGCGCCGCTCGCGCCAGCTCCCTCTCGCGCATCCGCAGCAAATCCTTCCCTCTCTCTCTCTCACCTCGCGAGCAAATTAAAAAGGACAGTCACAGGAGGGGGGAAGCACCTCTCCCGCCCCCTTTCTCCTACAAAATCCCGGCGGGATTTGGTTCATCTCCCCCGCCGGTGCAAATAGGGCAGAGCGCCAGGTGCCGCCCTCGCCGCACCCCTCTCCCGGCTATAAAAGCCGCGCTTGTGAGCTTCAAATGCATCGCATTGCTCCCTCCTTCCCCTTCCTTGCCGCAATTTAGCCATAACGCCCCGAATCGCCGCCGGCCCCTCCTTCTTCCCCAGCTCCGGCGATCGCCGAACAGCCGAGCAGAGCCACCAGAGCTCCATTACTTGCTCCGGAACCATCTCCGGAGCGTCGCCAACGCATTCCCGGTCTTCCCCGGGCCTCCCGTCGCCTTAGCATCGCTGGCGTCGATCACCTCCTTGAACCGCCGCCGTTACACGTCGCCGGCCCGCCACCGTGCCTCCTCACCCTCACCGACTTCACCAGAAGCACCACCGAAACCAAGAGGTTGTATATCACGAACATCCCGAGCCTCTCCGGCCGCCGCTCGCCACCGTGGCCGTCGCCTTCTTCCTCCTCTGCCCGGCCTCCCCCAAGACATACCTCAAAGGGATTTATTGCCCATATATGGTAGGCAACGCCTCCCCGCTCACTTGGTTATCAGCGATCGTCTCTTTCCCCCCTCCGCTCCCCCGGCGCGCGTTCGAGCCCTCGGCTCCGCGCGTAGCGGTCGAGCGTTCTTTTAATTTTTCCCCGCTGACAGGTGGGCCCCGCTCGTCAGCCGCTGCGGGACCGCAGGCCCACTGACAGCCGGACCCCACCCGTCAGTGTCTAGCGCACGCCGACATGTGGACCCCACTGGTCAGAGACTCAGGATTAAACAAAATAATAAAAAGATAAAAATATTAAAATAACCAGTGGGTCCCACCTGTCAGATATTTTATATTTTCTGGAATTAATTAAACCTGAGAACTTCAAATAATCATAACTTTTTCATTTTAACTCCAAATTGGATGGGACAAATTTCTAAATTCATCTAAAATCAAGATCTATCCAATGGAACTGAAATCATAATTTTTGGAGTTCATTTGAATTTCTGGTGACATTTTGTTGACTTGATGTTTTCTTTTTATCCAAATTTTCGCGCACGATTACAATAGCTTACGAAGCTCAAGAGGAAGAACTCGAGGCCGCAGCACTAGAAGCCCCGAATAATCAAGCACCCGACCACTGTGACCAAGGCGAGTCAATACTTTGATCATGTTGAACCTACATTTCATGCAAATTACTTTGTTTTAAATTAACAAATTGCATGCTGTTATTTATATGCAAAGACATGCTAAATTTAAGATTCTAGTTATATGCCACTGTTCACCTTGAATAATATTACACCCTCTGTTGAATATTTGAATGTGTGAACCTTGTCGCCCTAGCAAAAACTATAATTATAACATTCGAAAAATAAGTCCATAATGATATGCTACGCTTAGTACTGCATAGATATACATGGGGCGCTAAAATGCCCAAAACATCATCAACATGTTTAATCGTGAGAACTGGTTTGGGCAGTCATGGGGATAATGACTGGTATAATTGATATGATTATTTTACAATCCCAAAATCCCCAACTTGCTTTAATATCTGGGCGGATTGGTTCGAGGGTGTGTATGTGTGGTGCAGTGGAAGCACAAAAATGAGTTAATGATGGTTTAAAAGTGGGTTAGTGGTAGACCGCCCAGATACCACTAAGGACCGAATCTTGTCATGAACTCCCTTGTAAAACAGTGCAACCACAAGTCCGTAAAGTACGACTTGGCTAAGTAAATTTATCGAAGTTCCGGACTCATCTCACTGGTAGGGGGTTGAAGGAATTTAGCTATGGCAAGGGGAGGCCTGAAGGGACACCAGTGGAGGGTGAAGTTTCTCAGTTGTCCTAACGTTGCGGGAAGAGGAGCCCGGCTGCGTTAGTGGCTGTGGGAGACATCCCGCGCATAGATGGGACCCACCGCAAGTGGGCAGTTTCCCATAAATGTGAGATGAGAAAAGGGCCTAGATACTTTGAAAAGTCACTATGATGGTCTGCTCAACCACATGTCTAAGGTATCATGTGGGTCAACGAGTTGATTATCTCTTGTGGTGAAAGTGTACAAGCTCTGCAGAGTCAAAACTATTCGAATAGCCGTGCCCACGGTCAAGGGCGGACATGGGAACTTAACCAGATATAGTTCTATTTCAAAATGCTTTGTGGGTGGGAATGGAAAAGTGAAAGGGCGATGGACTGCCCTAGTTTGAAATTGTCCTGGGTGTCGTCCCAGTGGTAAGTTAAGCGGCTATAACGCTGAAGAATTGCTATATGGTGCAGATGCCATGTAAAGGTGGATGGAATCTGAATCACTATTATTATTGCATTCATTTACAACATATACGTGTGTTCAAAATGCTAGGTCTTCAGGAATTTTTATATAATTGTATTCAAAAGCACTCTTCGCAAGAATAAATAAACCCTAAGCCATCCTTGGTTAGCCATACATGTTAAATATTGCATTCTGTGTGTTGATTCGCTGAGCACGGGGTCGGAGTGCTCATACTCGCTTTTGCGACAAAAATTCAGAAGCAGGAACGCAAGACCACTACGCCTACGAGGAAGCTCCAGCTACAGAGGTGAAGAATGATGAAGGAAACTAAGGCGTAGGCTTCGTTGATTAGACACGGACAAGTGGACTTACGGCGTTGTGTGCACGTATGTTACTGGTTAGCTGGTGACATATAATGCACACAATACTCTTCCAGTCGCTTGCCTGTGGATTTGGGTTTGCTTTCGCTATGTTTCCGCTGCATGATTGTAATAAAGACATTTGGCCCAAATCGGCCCCTTTTGTAAACGATCACCCGACGTGGTGTATTTCAAATTATGTAATATAATGGATGATTATGTGATGTATGAAATGATTCAGCAATGTACCTGTGTGCACTAGCTACTGATCCAGGGAATAGTGTAGTGAAACACAGTAAGATTCGGATTTAATAATCCGGGTCTGACATAATAATACATGAGTATGTAGGCCTCATTCTCCACTGAAATAGATCAAAATTTTGTTTTGATTATAATCTTGTTTGCGTTCTTACTTGGTTTTGCTTGTTCTTGAGTTAGATTTATGATTCTGAGTTTGTGGGAGTTCCAACCCGATCTCTTACTTAATTACCTTACTTAATTAGTCATGATGGCAGTGTTAAGTGTAGTATACAACCTCATCTAGTGTTAGCCCATTAGATCCACGTAGCTTGTATTACTTTCTCTGTCCACAAATGTAGATCGTTGTGAGTTCCGTGCGGTCAAGCTTTTCAAATTTTAACTATTAATATGTGCTAAAGTACATAGATTAACTACATAAAAATAATACTATTAGATTTGTCTTGCAAAATACTTTTGTAATATATGTATATTTTTTTATTTTTTGCTAATATATTATGATAATAAATTATTGTCAAATCTTTCATTGGAAACCGTAAAATACCAAAAAATAACCTTTACTAGTTGGATGCCCGTGCGTTGCTACGGATTAAAACATAATCGTAACATTTAAAAAGTCTAATTGCAAAATAATTGGGAGCAAAGGAAATCAGGTTTATTAAAACCCACTCCAGTCTGCTCGCGAGAGAGCGCTTCACGCACCTGCAGAGATCTTCGCGCGGCGACGCGTGGCAAGCACCGTCTCGCCGTCACATGGCAGCTTGCGCTCGCGGCAGCGTAGAGGCCTTCCAGCTTGTTGACCGGTGGGTCCTGCTAGTGCGCGGTCCCACGTGCAGCGGCGGGGAGCAGGTGCGGGGGGCGTGCTGTTGCCTTCGTACTCACGGAGCCAAGTCATCGGTCGAAGCCGACTTACGACAACGGTGAACATGGTCGTAAGGTCTTACGACCACGGCAAATCTACAGCACGTCTATGACCACGTTGAAAATCTATGACCACGTTGAAGGTATACGACCACGACTACGACCACGTTGAAGGTCTACGACCACGTTGAGGGTGGTCGTAAGCTACGACCACGTTGAGGGTGGTCGTAAGCTACGACCACGCTGAAGGTGGTCGTAATCTACGACCACGTGAAGGAGTTCGACCACGCCGGGGGAACGCTGACAGAAGTCGGAGTCTGATTCTGTAAACCGAGTAGGAGTTGTAGAACCGGGTATAAGAAGAGGCTTTGAGCCGTGTAATCTGTACCATGAAGCAATTGCGAGTAATAGAGAAGAGAAAAGTAAATCCCTGTGCGTTGTTTTTGTGGTGTGATATCGCAAGACGTGGTCGAAAGAATTCACGACCACAGCAAACGTGGTCGGGAGGAGTTACGACCACGGCATATCATAGTAATAGTAATAGTTGTCTAGAACAGATCACCGTGGTCGAACTCCGTTCCGAACACGTTCAGATCTCCCCGAACTCAGCAACATTACACCGTGGTCGTAGCCTTCGTCGACCCTGCTCAGCAACATTACAACAAAACATTGTCCTTGCCGTGGTCGATAACCCTTTATGACCACGTTCTGCGTGCCTTGAACGTGGTCGTAAACCTCTCGATCGCCTCCTACTTTGCCTTGCCGTGGTCGTAGGTCCTCCCGAGCACGCCTCTTTCAGTTTTACCGTGGTCGAACGCCTTTCGACCACGTCTATTGATGGTTTGATGTGGTCGTAAGTCTTCTTACGACCGCTTACACCGTGGTCATAGCCTTCTACGACCACGCTTAGCGACTTTACAACGTGCAGTCGTAGCCTCCTTACGACCATGTTCAAACTTCTTTGTTGCGTGATTTTGCTCTGACTTTTCCGACCTTTTATGAGTTCTTCTGACCACTTACGACCGGCCATGGCTGCTTACGACTGCTTCCCGCTGCCATTCGATCGCTCTGTCGGCCATTCTGGCAGCTTTCTTTCGAGGTCGTAAACCTTCTACTGAGGTTTCAGACTGCTCTTCTCTGTCGGTGTGCTGCGCTTCCTTCGACCCCACTTGAATCACCTTGATCACAACTCTCACCGATCACATAGTGATGCTGGTGATCAGTGTTCACCGTGATCGAAACACCTTTTCGACCATGATCACTTCCTTACATCGTGGTCGAAGTCCCTTTCGACCACGTTCAAGGCTTAACGACGCAGTCGCAGCCTCTTCCGACCACTCACACTGTGGTCAAAGCTTCAAAACGTCGTCGAAGCCTTCACCGACCACGTTCTGTGTCTTTACAACATGGTCCCTGCCCTCCTTCTGAGCACGTTCAATCTCCTTCATCATGATCGAAGCCTTTCAACCACGTTCAACTCTTCAGCGTGGTCGAATGCCTTCCCGATCACGTTCAATTCTACCTTACCTTGGTCGTAGCGCCTCCCGAGCACGTTCCATCACCTTTGCTCTGGTCGTACATCTTCTTATCACGCTTACAATGTGGTCGTAAACGACCTCTATCAAGGTGGTCGTACTGACCGCTCAACGTGGTCATAACCGCTCACTGCAACGTGGTCGTAACGACCGCTAACAACGTGGTCGATACCGACCACGCACGGCGGCTCGATCACGGGCATCTTTCGATCACGGGCATCCGACCACGGCTCCGAGCACGCCCATCTCTGACCACGCCCATCCGAGCACGGCCATCTTGGATCATGCCCATCTTCATCAAGGGCTTCTGCGACCACGACGATCTTCGACCACGGACATCTTCGACCACGCCATCTTTGGACCACCGCCATCTGACCACGCCCATCCGAACACCGCCGTCTGACCACGCCCATCCGAACACCTCTAGAAACATCTGCATGCGAGTCGACATCTCCTGTGCCGTTTGCTATGAATTCGCCTGTTATATGTGGTCGGATCAATTACGACCACCCGGGCTAATGTTTCGACCACCCGGCCTGATGTTCCAATTCAATGCCTACTAACTTTCGACTATGACTTCAACTGGCTTTCTGGTCTGACCGGAACTCCTTCATTACTTCGTCTAGAACTATGTGGTCGTATGTCGTCATTGGGCATTCGAGTAACGGCTGACTCAATGAGTCGCAGTCATGTGTGTCATTCTAAGGAAAAAGCACTCCGACCACGGCTTCTCGATCACGCCACTTCGACCGCCTCTTCAACCATGGCTTCTCAACCATGGTACTTTCACCACATCTACGACTACGTTGAAGCAATCGGAGCTAACGAGTTTAGTTTCAACAACGCCGTGGTCGAAGATCCGTGGTTAAGTGCCACAGTTGAAGTGCAGAATGGTCGTAAACCCTTCTGATGTTCTCCAATCACGCCCAATGTGGTCGTACCCCTTCCTGATGGACTCTGACCACAGCCAAAGTGGTCGTAAACTATCCTGGTGGCCTTCGACCACAACTAACGCGGTCGTAAAGCCGTACGGCTGCTGCTGCCTTCCGACCGTGACCAAACCGGTTGTACGCCTCCTGGTGAATTCCGACCATGTTTGCCGTGGTCGTAAACGTTCTGGCGACCACTCGAAGGAGCGTGCGATCTCGCAGATACAACATAACGTGGTCGAAGTTGGTCTATGACCACTTAATAGAGCTTATGACTCTACTGAACACCAAGTTGAAAGCTCGAGTAAGACTACTAAGTTGTAAAACATGGTCGTAGCCCATTTTGGGTGGTTGAAAGATCTCTATGACCTTGTTGGCCGTGGTCGAAAGCCCCCAGAGTCATTTACGACCACGTAGTCACTGGCCGGAAGCCAGCCAGGTCATTTATGACCACCGTGGTTGTAGCGTCCAACGTGGTCGCAGACTCCAACGTGCTCGTATACTCCACCGTGGTCGTAGACTCCAACGTGGTCGTAGACGCCACCGTGGTCGTAGCCTCCAACGTAAATCGTAGACTCCACCGTGGTCGTAGCCTCCAATGTGGTCGTAGCCTCCAACGTGGTCGGAGCCTCCAACGTGGTCGTAGACGCCACCCTGGTCGTAGCGTCCAACGTGGTCGCAGACTCCAACGTCCTCGTAGACTCCACCGTGGTCGTAGCCTCCAATGTCCTCGTAGACTCCACCGTGGTCGTAGACTCCAACGTGGTCGTAGACGCCAACGTGGTCGTAGACTCCAACGTGGTCGTAGACCCCACCGTGGTCGTAGACTCCAACGTGGTCGTAGACCCCACCGTGGTCGTAGCCTCCAACGTGGTCGGAGACTCCACCGTGGTCGTAGCTTCCAACGTGGTCATAGACTCCAACGTGGTCGTAGACGCCACCGTGGTCGTAGACTCCAACGTGGTCGTGGACTCCACCGTGGTCGTAGCTTCCAACGTGGTCGTATACTCCACCATAGTCGTAGACTCCAACGTGGTCGTAGATCTATCTGGCGACTGCCAACCACGACCAATGCGGTCATAGTGACTTTCGACCACGGCCAAAGTAGTCGTAATTCCTTCTGGTGCCCTTTGACCATGGTCAGAATGGTCGTAAACCTCTCGGGAGACATTCGACCATGCCCAAAGTGGTCGTATACGCCACAACGTGGTCGTGGAGCTATCTGGCGACTGCCGACCACGACCAATATGGTCACAATGATTTTCAACCACGGCCAAAGTAGTCGTAATTCCTTCTGGTGCCCTTTGACCATGGCCAGAATGGTCGTATACGCCACAACGTGGTCGTAGAGCTTATCCAACCACTCGCTTAACACCTCACCCGGTTCTGACCATGGACAGTGTGGTCGTAAATGATTCGATGGGCAGCCGACCACGACCAAAGTGGTCGTAAATAGTTCAATGGGCAACCATATAGTCAACCGAATTATATTAATGAAACAACAATTCGGCTATTTTGATCATCTAATGCATAAATATGCTAGTGTCATTTTTATGCTAGTGTCAGGAATTACAATATAGGGACCTTTTTATTTTGAAATATGAATGCAAGCTCATGTTTTATTTTGAAAACTTGCACTTCAAGAATTACAATATAGGGACCTATTTTCCCTTTGAGATCTTGGCTTGAGGGCTGTGACATCTTGCTAAAACACCCTTCCCTAAAATGAAAGGTGTAAGACAAAAAAAATAATATGATACAAATGGCAAATTTAGCCTCGTCGCAAGGACATGGTTGTTCAAAACATAATTTCATCCCCCAAAGAAAATAAATTATACTGGCATTTACAACTTTACAACATTCAAGATAATTACATAGCACAAATCACATTATCATCGTTACACGAAATAAGTAAATTATACTGGCATTTACAACTTTACGACCACGGCAGACTTCTCTGTCGGTGTGCTGCGCTTCCTTCGACCCCACTTGAATCACCTTGATCACAACTCTCACCGATCACATAGTGATGCTGGTGATCAGTGTTCACTGTGATCGAAACACCTTTTCGACCACGATCACTTCCTTACATCGTGGTCGAAGTCCCTTTCGACCACGTTCAAGGCTTAACGGCGCAGTCGCAGCCTCTTCCGACCACTCACACTGTGGTCAAAGCTTCAAAACGTCGTCGAAGCCTTCACCGACCACGTTCAGTGTCTTTACAACATGGTCACTGCCCTCCTTCTGAGCACATTCAATCTCCTTCATCGTGATCGAAGCCTTTTGACCACGTTCAACTCTTCAGCGTGGTCGAATGCCTTCCCGATCAGTTCAATTCTACCTTACGTAGCTTGAACGTAGTCGCGGCTCCACTGTAGCTTGAGCGTCGTCGGAGATCGACTATAGCTTCAACGTAGTCGCGGCTCCACTGTAGCTTCAACGTAGTCGCGGCTCCACTGTAGCTTGAGCGTAGTCGGCGATCGACTGTAGCTTCAACGTAGTCGTACCTCCACTGTAGCTTCACCGTAGTCGGAGAACGACTGTAGCTTCAACGTACTCGCGGCTCCACTGTAGCTTCAACGTAGTCGCCGCTCCACTGTAGCTTCACCGTAGTCGCATATCCGTGGTCGAAGGGCATCAGGACCGTTTACGACCACGTAGTGTCGTTTACGACCACTCTGGCCGTGGTCAAACGCAGCTACGACCACGTTGGTCGTGGTCGAATGCAGCTACGACCACCTTGGCTGTGGTCGGCAGTAGTAAGTTGAAGCCACGACTACTGCGGTCGGAAGTCGGCGTTGTGGAGTCGGCGCCTTACGACCACGTTGTCGAGAGCTGAAGGGATTAGAAGTTGGCGCTGTGGTTTACGACCACGTTGGGTAGTCGGCGGCTTACGACCACATTAACGCGAGAAGAAGTCGGCGGTTGAGGCTTCGACCGCCACGGTCGATAGTCGGCGCTCTGTCTTACGACCACGTTAAGAAGTCAGTAGCTTACGACCATGTTGTATCGAGAAGCAGTCGGAAGCCAAGGCTTCGACCGCTGTGGTCGGAAGTCGGCAGACTTCGACTTCAACCACGTGGGTTGTCGGCAGTCTTCGACCACGTTGTGAGGTGGTTGAACGTGGTCAGATCGCCTCGGGCTTGGTAGGTTGTGGTCGTAGCCGGTCGGATGTAGTCGCAGTCGGTCGGTTGTGGTCGTAACGAGTCAGAGCTCGGTCGGTTGTGGTCGTAGCTCTTCAGGAGCGACTGGATGTGGTCAGTTGAGGTCGAACGCGGTCGGACAAGCCCCGGACGTGGTCGTTTGCGGTTGTATGCGGTTGGAAGTGCTCGAGTAGCGGTCGGATGCGGTTGTAACGTGGTGAGACGTGGTCGGAAGACCTTACGACCACGTTAGAACCTTCTGTCGTGGTCGTAACTTGAGTCTAACCAGTCGTATGGCTTCCTGGAGCGGTAGAATCTTCTGGGAATCGGTCGTAATGACTTCTGGGCTGGTTGTCTTGACTTGGAAAGCGGTCATAGGTCTTGTGCATTATTGTTCATAGTAGAGTGCCCGTGCTAACGCTACGGCGGCATTTGAGGGATGCACATAAAAACAACCAAATGACGCTACGGTAAAAAACAAAAAGACTAATACAAACATCCGTTTATCTACTTTTTTATTATCATCTTGCTTTGGGGATAAATCAAATAGTTGGGATGTGATCAGTTGTGGCTTTTCCTGTTCATTTTACCGTTGCTCCAGTTTTGTCATGAGATGTTGCTAGCGTTCCGATTACCGTTGCTACTTGGTTACACATGTAGCCCTTATCATGTAACTTTTATTCTTCTTGGCACCTGAGTTATAGATGCTTTTGTGCCGAAACTAATTTATTGGCACTCGCCTCCTACCCTCCATCCTTCGCCGCTCTGCCCTCACCGTAATTCATCTTACGACCACTTACACCGTGGTCATAGCCTTCTTTGACCACGTTGTGTGTGTGTGTGTGTTGTGCACGTCTTCGTGCTGTTGCCTTCGTACTCACGGAGCCAAGTCGTCGGTCGAAGCCGACTTACGACCACGGTGAACATGGTCGTAAGGTCTTATGACCACGGCAAATCTACAGCACGTCTATGACCACGTTGAAAATCTACGACCACGTTGAAGGTCTACGACCATGACTACGACCACGTTGAAGGTATACGACCACGACTACGGCCACGTTGAGGGTGGTCGTAAGCTAGGACCACGTTGAAGGTCTACGACCACATTGAAGGTCTACGACCACGCTAAAGGTGGTCGTAATCTACTACCACGTGAAGGAGTTCGACCACGCCGGGAGAACGCTTACAGAAGTCGGAGTCTGATTCTGTAAACCGAGTAGGAGTTGTAGAACTGGGTATAAGTCGCTGCAATAGTTAAGTCGCTGCATTCGACCACGGCCACGTGGTTGTAGCTCCACTCGACTACGGCCAACGTGGTCGTAAACGACCTGAATGACCTCCACTTCCGACTCCCAGCAAAATGGTCATAACAACTTCCGACCTCGCACCTGGATGCAAAGGAAATGCACAAGTAGCCGACTTCTTACGTGGTCGTAGACTTGAGCGCCGACTTCGACCGCAGCCCGCTACACCGTGGTTGTAGCTTCGATTTACGACTTTCGACCACGGACAACGTGGTCGTAGCTGCATTCGACTACGGCCAACGACCAAAATGGTGTAGCTGATCACCTCCGACCATGCCCAAAATGGTTGTAAACTCATTTTCTGGCTTCCGACTCCCCGCAAAACGGTCGTAACAGCTTCGACCTTACAAAGAATGCTCTCCCCCCAACCTCCTTCCTCTCCTCCGCGGGGGTGGCGGGCGATTTTTTGAAGTGCAGAGGGCAGGAGCGCGGGCTGGCGCGGGGCTGGCGGACGAATTTTTGAAGTGCAGAGGGCGGGAGCGCGGGCTGGCGCGGCGTAGGCGGCAGCGGAGCGGGGGGGAGGCGGCGGCGGACGAGCGGTAGAGGAGGCGTCGGAGGACGACCGGGGGAGGAGGCGATGGTGGCGCGGGGTGGGGAGGAGGAGGCGAGGGCAGAGCGGCGAAGGATAGAGGGTAAGAGGCGAGGGCAGAGCGGCGGAAGTGGGAGGGTAGGAGGCGAGGGCGGAGCGGCGAAGGTGGGAGGGTAGCAGGCGAGGGCGGAGCGGCGGAGGAGGGAGGGGAGCAGGCGAGGGCAGAGCGGCGGCGGAGGAGGGAGGGGAGGAGCGACGGGCGGAGCGGCGGTGGAGGAGGGAGGGGAGGAGGTGCACGGGATTCGGTGGGGAGGCAGGAGCCCGGTCATGAGGAGGGCGGAGGACTATGGGGAGGAGGCGAGGCGAAGGTCTCAACGCCGGAGGACTGTGGGGAGGAGGCGAGGATGGAGGTATCGGCGGAGGATTCTGTGGGGAGGAGGTGAGGCGGAGGATTCTGTGGAGAGGAGGTCTCAGCGCACGACATTCGATTTTGGGGGAGGAGAGAAGCAGAGGGAGGCCCACATGTCGGCGCTTTTTTTCCTATGAGAGGGTGGCAGAGCGTCGGACGCACCATCACCTTCAATTCGTTCTTTTAAGAGTAGAGATTTGTGGACGAAGGAAATATATACTCTTCAATTGCTAATGCATACGCTGATTAATATACGGATGAGTACTGCTTCTAGCTTTTGCCGTCGAGCTAGAGTTATAACAATCTCAAAGCAATTAAAGAGTAAGTATTCGTCATCCATCCTTGAATGCTACTTTACAAGTGCGATTCACCGATGGGAGAAGTACAGCTATACGGTGATTCATTTAACAGGTGGCTCGCCTCACCGGCAACGTCGTGGTTGCACGGTCGGCGGCGTTGTGTCGTGAGGCAATGCAGTGGTGCTCGGCTGCCTGCTATGGTGCGTTGCGAGTTGCTAGCACGCGAGGATCCGGCTTTGGCAGCGGTGGTAGTGCAGACTCTCCACTGACTTGGTGACGCCCGACAGGAAAGAAAGGCATAGTTATTTTCACTATACCTTATAGTTTATATCTTTTTCTTAAATAAATAAATAAGATAATTTCTTCATCGTTGTTTCAATGTAATTTATTGGGATATTTTTTGAAACGACTTATCGATTTATCGGTATTCAGTTCATTCACATAAACATCCATACTAAAATCAAAAATTATAAATCACAGTTAAAAGTCATAACTAAAAGGAACACATCCAAAGTCGACAATCAAGGCCTAGGGCAGCACATGCAGATAAGGAAAGACATGACGAGAGGATGACTCAAGTTTTTTTAAGACGTAGCTTGGACATCTCGCAATGTTTAGTTATTGTGGGGGTCCATAGGGCCGCAGCTTATTTAGACACGTTTGACTTTTCTAGCGTGTTGTTTCATTTAGTATGCCACAGAATCTTAGCCTAGTGCTCTACTTGTCATAGTAGGGCGGTTCATTTGGTTATTTCATGAAATACGGTTTGATAAATATGGTATATACGGTAATTACGGTATTTTAAAAAAATATGGTTCAGTATCGATAATTTCCAATTTATTTTGATATGATGTTGATAAATACATATTTACTAAAGTTGACACGAATTACAAAGGATATAACAATTAGCGAGACAAGTAGACAACAATATATATACTACTGGCTAGAATTAAAACTTAAAATATTAGAAGCATTCCAATGGAGCATAGAGATTCGAGACATATACATAAAATAATAAATCATAATGATTAATGATGTGCTCTACCATTTTTAGCAACCACAAGAAAATAACCAATAATCTACCCAAGCATTATGCAAGACTTAGGCTAACAAGTAACAATGTATCATGCTAACATTACCATTTATTTGGCTTCGGCTGGACCAGCCCACCAGTGGAGTGGACCCTGAGCTATTGTGGTGAGCTCAGCACATGTGAAGTGAATGGATATGTTTATATGTATATATCAGATGGAAATGTGACTTCGAGGTATGATCTTTCGGTAGAAAAAGAGTTGTTGGGTTTGCAGAATAGGATATAGGAAAAACTGATATGTTGTCTTGATCTTTCTGTCTCCAACCCCATACCCCTATAAAATGTTGTGGTCATTAGTTGCCAAGAACCGTCCTAGCTCAGTCGATGGAGGGGCGCACGGCTTGGAAGCTTGCGGTCGCGTGTCCGAGTCCTGTCTTATGCGCATGCTGAGGTTTTCAGCTGGTTTTGCTATATTGTGCTAGAGTTGTGGCCAACGATTTCTAGCTTGGCACAAAAAAGTTCGGAATATTATGGTTAGCAACCAAACATGTCCATACTCGGTTGTAATTGTTTGCAACTTTACATATGGGTAAACATAATATGATTGTGGTTTTATTTTAGAATAATACTAACGTGGGTTGAGTAGAGAGGCCACATAACACAAACACATAAATCAAAAAGAATAAAGTGGATCAAAGTATGCAAACACAAAAAAGAGTACCTAGATGTTTAATTTGTAAAATATCCTGACTAAACTTATGTTTAAGCTGAGGTTCGAGCTCAACTCATCAAATTAAATTCTTTTTTGAGAGAGTGCAAGGATGATGTACACTACACTCACGTCATACACGACACATACTCATCAAATTAAATTCTAGGAAGACTTAACACAATTTTTTTAGAAAAAAGTTAGTAAGAAAGGATATAATCAAATTAAATTCTAGGAAGACTGAACGCAATTTTTTGTGTATGCTCTTCTGAATTGTTTGTGTATGCCCAGAATCAATTGTGTACTGAGATTCATAATCAGTTCCCCGAAGTGGCAGAACTGGGAGAAACTGTGGAAAATGTGTGTGTAGAACCTTTGTAGAAGTGGCAGAACTGGGAGAAACTGTGGAAAATGTGTGTGTACAACCTTTGTAGAAGTGGCAGAACTGGGCGAAACTATGGAAAAAGTGTGTGTACAACCTTTGTAGAAGTGGCAGAACTGGGAGAAACTGTGTCTACACTGCATGTCCAGTACTGAGAAACTGTGCCTAAAAGCTAGTCATACTGCTATACCACCCTTTGTGAACAATGCACACAAGCACACAATGGAAATAGATGCACACAAGCACGCAATGAAAATAGATACTGAGAAAGCACACAATAGAAAATGTTTGCAAGCAAGCACACAATAGAAAATGTCTGCAATGTCTTCTCAGCAAATTTGTCTTAAAACCTAAGCACAATGGAAACATTCATCTATTGGATAGATGACTGATGGAAACAAAAGTTCCAGTTGAGAATGGTGACTTCTCCACGGCTTCCTTGCATTCCATCACAAGCAATAATGCGAGCACACTTGGATAGAAGTGGAAACTGCATGGTTAGAAAATGTAAATTAGAAAAAGTATATGAGTTAAAAAAATGTGACAAATATTTTTGTTAAGAAGATGTACAACCTTAAGAATGTGGTCAATGTGTTGTCGTCCTCAAAGGGCAATTACGGCTGTCATGAAACACAATCTCCTTGCATGACCTACACAAGCGTGGCACCTTTGTTTTATTCTCAACATTGTCATTTTTCTTCTGCCCCGGCTTTATTCTCTTGCATCTACCCTTGGAGTTAACATCGTTTGGTGGCTTTATATTGACTTCCTTAGGAATGGGACAACCTGCAAATGCTTCAATCTCTTCAGCCTTACTTACCACATTCTCAGGAATCAGAGGAGTCACTTCTTCCATAAATTTGACAAACCGATCACTAAGAAATTTTAAGCCCTCATCTGATCCTCTAGCACGGTGAATTAATTCCTCCATGTTCATACGTATTTCTGATGCCAACTTGTCTTTAGCTATTTCTATTGCACTCCTCGGTTTTTCTTGTAACAAATTGCCTTCTCCATCAAAGACATCCTCCTTAGTTACCATTTTGGTCCACCTCTTCAACACAAATGGGCTTGGTAGCTCCTTAAGTGATGGACTCTGCAACACACGAATAATATGGCGGCAAGGGATTCCAAATGACTCGAATAACATGCAAGAGCATTTGGCATCTTTTGTTGTAAGGTTACAGCGTACCTCTCTTACCTTGTTTGAGCCATCACTGATTATTGAGATTTTGTACTGTCCTACGGTTTCCATGTTCTCCACATTACAATACTCCCGAGCAGCACACACTTCTTTCTGGAAGTCAGTGAACACAGCAAACGTGAAGACCTCACTTCCATGCCTCTCTATTACCCAAGTAGTCTGCAACACAGGCATTGTGTGTAACGTGGCATTGTCAGCTTCCAACTCATTCTGACGTTGTTCTTCCACTGCA
Organism: Dendrocalamus latiflorus; assembly: GCA_017311315.1. NCBI lineage: Eukaryota > Viridiplantae > Streptophyta > Magnoliopsida > Poales > Poaceae > Dendrocalamus > Dendrocalamus latiflorus. Next base: position 18,701,386 of record CM029624.1, on the reverse strand, counting down.
TTAACAAATCTGATCCAAAACTCCACTAAAGTATTTTTGAATCCAATAAACCGATTGAAGAAAGAGTTCGAACTCTCTGACCTAGAAGTGGTTCTATGGATTCCCACCAAAAATATATCTTTGAAGTAAGCGGGTACCCATGATGCACGGATTCGGTACCGAGTAGCCAACCACTCATTGGATTCCAAGCCAAAATCAGAAATAATGGAAGAAAACTGTTCCTCAAATTCCTCTGGAGTTTCTGAGGCCTATACACATGAGTTAACACGTTCGTACAATAAATGTACCTTCATTGGAAGCTTTTGCAAAATGTGTCACATGCATAACCTATGCATGCTAGTAGGGAAGACAGTGGAAATTGCAGTCTTCATTCCGGTATCTTTATCAGTTATGATGAGCCTAGGTGCAACTCCTCCCATTGCTTTCAAAAATGTACGTAACAACCATATATATGTCTCAGTCTTCTCATTACTTAGTAGTGCAGCCCCAAGTAAGACACATGCCTTATGATGATTTACTCCAGTGAATGGTGTGAAGATCATGTTATAATGGTTGGTGTTATATGTAGAATCAAATGACACAAGATCTCCAAAATGGACAATTCTTTCGACATGTACTATCCGCCCAAAATGCATGTACCAATCTGCTCTTGTCATCAACAACATAATCAAAGTAAAATGAAGGATTTATATCATTCTTCTTACTCAGGTTGTCAATAAACATCTGAGCATCCGATGACTTAATACAACTTCTCAACTCTTTGTGATAATTCTGCAAGTCTCTCCTCGTGCATCCTACATTCTCAAATCCACCCTCACTAATACGGAGATATCTATATGCCCCACTTGTGCCGATGCCTCCTTTATGACATGTGATTAATGCACGCTTGGCCTTCTCATTTACTTTCCTATTAGACCTTATCAGCTGTTGTTTGCTAGGTGATACCAACTCATGTGTATGAGATTCAATAAATGTTTCCACCCTAAACTTATTGTCGACAGTGCGTTTGACAGCTAGAATTGCCTCACATCCACACCTACTTAGCTTCCTAATATATTTCCTTTTCTTTGACTCTGTGTTATTGTTCTTATATTTCTCAGATCGGAAACCTTGTCTAGAACACATCCATCGCTTCCATCTCATGACACCATTGATAACCGTATGTGGACCAACACGGACTCCAAATCCGGCTGAATGTGCATATGTCTTGTAGAATTCTTCCGCAGCTTCCAAGTCATCAAAAACCATCCCTTCATATGGCTTCATAGTTGCATCAACACAAGGTGTATAAGAAGAACCCTGCAATGCAAAGATTATGTGTGAAGCATGATGGATTGACATATGGAGTACAACACATGCATACAACATGATACTTACTACGAATGGAGTGATACCGCTCTTTTTCAGGGTACCACAATGAATTAATTGGTGGGGAGGTGAACTAATTTGAGCGATAGATTGTGTATCAAGATTTTCTTCTCTTGGCAATCCCAATGCCACGCTCTCATCGGCCACAGATTCCATGCCTCCTACAACGTTCTCATCGGCTATATATTCCATGCCTCCTAACATAATAAAGTGTCAGACGAAACTAAAATCGTTGTGCTCACTCAGCAAAACATGTTCTTACATTCTTACATACAATATTCTTACATACAAGATGAGGGCTGCCAAATTCTCCGGCCTACAATTAATTAGCAATGTGAACTTTTGTACACATACGAGCAAAGTCTAGAATAGGAATCTCTACTGAGCAAAGTCTAGAATAGTACACATACGTGAAAACGTATACAGGAAATATAGCACTGAATCTTACCAAAAAAAGAATATGTGCTGTACCTGAATTTTGCGTTGGGATTAATTGCGATAACAGGAAATATAGCACTGAATTGATATGAAGCTGCGATAACAGAGGATAGGAACATATTAATCAAATAACCCAGATAACTAGCTAATACTCATTAAAAGATCAGATGAATATACAGAACGAGAAATAGAGATTGCACATTGCACATGGAAGTGGAAGTGGAACACGCTACGAGTAATAGACAGATCGATCGTTATACCAAGTTTCTGTGGATAACGACGCGGAAACGACGCTCGCGCGGAATGGCGCGGGGAGAAGACAAACGGCGTTGAATGGCGCAGAGAACAGGCGACGTCGCGCGAGACGCGTGAGCGGCGCAGAACGGCGTGGAACGGCGCGGAGAACAGGCTCGCGTGAGCGGCAGATCAGGCGACGAGGGAGGTCAGGCGTCGCGCTAGGGAGATGGGCGCCGGGGGGAAAATACAGTGAGGCGGGGGGTTGCAAAATGCATAAGCAGATTTTGGTGCTTCTACCTTCACAGATCTGGGCCATAGGGGCAGATCTAACGCTTCTGAGCGGTTTTAGCATGTTAGCACTCAAATAGGCTTTAGCACTGGATATGCTCTATATATATATATATATATATATATATATATATATATATATATATATATATATATATATATATATATATATATATATATATATATATATATATATAGTAAAAATAACTAGAGCACCATGGTGCCTGGGCACCTAAACTAACAACCGTCCGATTGCTTTACAATCCGTGAAAAATTAGTGGGTATTTCATCCATTAATTATGTATCTAACCCATTACATGTGTATACATGCTGGTCAATCCACACAATTCGCATTGGGAAAATAGTTTCCATATATGTGTTTCATTCTTAATTTCCATTAATTATCAAATCACCTTCTTTCCTAATATTTCAACTTATTTAGTGCCAACCAGCGTTGCATGCTAGTTCATATCAATATCACTTGTAAATTAATTTAAAAATTAGTTATAATAAGATGGTAAAAAGGTATGTGAAATGATTATTTCGTACAAATTTTCACTTTAATGTATCGGGTATGTGACATGAGTTTCCTATACATATTACTATCAAAGTGGGTATGTATTGGGAACATATCAGGTATGTGACACGGGCTTCTTATACATATTACTATGAAAGTGGGCATCTGTCATGAGCGTCCTATACATATTACTATCAATCAGTTTACATAGTTTGTTGCACGTAGAGTTTTCCTTTCATATATCGGGAATGGTCAGTTACTATCAAAGTGGGTATGTACCCACCAATACTCTTAACCGACCATTCCAAAAAGTAGTTATATTCCTTGACACCTCCTGCTCTCCCAAATTGTGCGTAGAGTTTCCTTACATGCATGGAGTTTAATTGCGTTGCTTCTTTCCTTATCTGACTGGTCTATCAATCGTTGCTTCTTTCTTACCTCTGGTCTATCAATCAAACAAGGTATCTTACCAATAAACCAAGCAGTATGTCGTGGCATATTAAGAATGTATTGTGAATCCAATAGCACGCTAAAATCTCTTTCCAAATCTGTAATTGCAAGTGGGTTGATCCGTTAGTGTACATACCCATTGCATTAGCACATATCTTAAAGCAATCTAAAGGCAGCAAGGTATGGAGCCTGGGCATCATGGTGCTCCAATTCAGCTTCCTATATATATATAATAAAAAGTTACAACATATTTACAATGATAAATAAGTTTAATCCAGATCATTGAGCCATTCTATAGAACGCAATTTTACCCAAAGACAATACATAAATGTGCAATTAGTTGAATATTCTGGATCTCTACCCAACGTCATCCTAATGATCGTGACCCAGTACTACAAAGTCCACGGCTCCTTGTATCCTGTGATAACCTATTTCTCTAAATCAAGATTCGTTGTAGAAAAAGTAAATTTCAGTATGTGGTTCCTTTCCTTGCTCAGAGGCCAAAGCCGTTATTTAGGGCCTCAGAATTTTTGACGCCAACTGTCAGCCATATAGTATGATAGGACACCTCAATTGTGTTGAATTAATGTAGGTTAAAAAAGAGAAAATTCGTTATTTACCACCTAAAGTTACCGATTTTTCTAATAAGCCATAAAAATTAAGTTTTCTTCCGTACCACTGAAGAATTTTACATGTCTCTTGCATGCCATTTCCGTCCATGCGCCTGTAGCTTGGCGTTAAATAGGTTGCAAGAGACACAATTGCCCTTCTTCCTCCTCCTCCCCTCTCCTCTTTTATATTTCCCTTCTTTTCTTATTTTTCTTCCTCTTAGCTCAGCTTCTTGTTTTGCTCTCTTGCTTCTCTCTCTCATCTCACTGAGTGCCGCCTCCTTTGCTTGCGCTGCTGCTGCCCCTCGCCTGTGGGAGAACTCTGCCACACGTGTTGCTCCTCCTCCCATCTCTCCTCTACTCATCTCTCTTCCTCTATGTCTTTCCTGCGTATGCACAGCATCCCAGTGCCATTGTTGTTGAACTCAGGCAGCATGCCCGCCTCGCCTCTGGTCGGATCTGGTGTACCCCATAGTGAGCTCCTCCAACTCTAGCATTTGGTCTGTCCCCACCCGTCACTTTTAGATTTGATCTGACCCCTCCCCCATCGCCAGTTCGCCACCATGCATCCTAGCCTGGAAGGACGAGAAGGTCGACCAGAGAAAATGGATATGTGTTTTTAAATTTTTTTGGTTAAAACTAATTTTATAATGCGAAAACTTAAATTAAATTGATTTTGCACAATTAAGACCTAAATCAACAGAATCACATAAGTGCACCAACACCCTAAATCTATATCAAGATTTGAAATCATAGTATGACAATCAATCAATTCAATTTCTATGAATATAAATTGCAACTAAGTAAATTTGAGCTCAAGAAAGTAAACCACACATGACACACAATGTTTTACTGTGGTGTTCTAAAATTTATCGGTTTTCCCTAATCCACGTTGAGATAAGCCCAAATGAATCGGACTAACTCTACAAATTAAGCCAACCACCTTAATCTCACTAGGGTTGTTTTTCCTCTACTCCAGAGATGGCAAGCACCACACCACTTACAATAAGTAGGGTCTTCTCACAAGTTTGTTTAAGAAGTCACCGGACTACCACACTTCTAGGCTCGTTTAGGAGTCAGCAATCTTCAAGAGTAATAAGTCAGAAATGCTAACTTGAATAAATAAAGTGTCAAAACTCAAAGGATACAAAGTCCACCACCAAGTGCAACACATGCATAAGGTTTTCCTCTCCAAGCTCACTAAGTGTAACACATGCACATAAGCGATGAGAGGGCTTGCTCTTAACTTAAGAATGAAGAATAGGGCACTAGGACTCTTCCCCAACTAGCTATAAGGGGTATTTATACCCCACATTAAGAAACTAGCCGTTGGGATAAGACTTCAACAAAAAAATAGCCTGAGGTCGATACTACCGCCAACTAATGGGTGGTAGTACCACCTCCTCTGCAATGGCTAGAAAATTAGCGGTTACAGGCACTACAGGTCAGACCGCCCACATAGGAACCGGCTAGACCACTAGACCAAATTCTAGAAAATATGGCTCACTGGAAAAAGACAAACCGGCTACTAAAGCCCGGTTGAACCGCAGGGCCGATTAGAGCCCCCGCCCCCGTTGCCTCCCCTAGTCTTCCTCATAATAACGGTCATGATATATGGAGCAAAGTAAATATATTTGACCCTATCATTTTTAAAAAAAAGCCGATCTCCTTGATAATGAGATCAACCACATCAAACTAGCGACCATTCATGATGCAATCAATAATATCCATGTATGACATTGGACTACATCAAAATTCCCACTCTTCGGGAAGAAGGTATCGTTGATGATGCGGTTGATAAGGCTCGGCAAGAGAACAAGTCCTATAATCTTTCCAGGAGTGGATCTGATAGTGCTATCATAGAACTGAGTCCAAATGGGGTTCTGAGAGATGGCTTAGAATAGATCTTCTTATGGCATCCTAAGTGAGTTCTCAGAGCCGTCTCAAACTCAGGCTTGGTGGCCTCCACCCTCTTATATCCATCATCCATGTCATATAGTCAAAGTCTGGGGATACATATATAGTGGCATAAAACTGTCTGATCATATCCTCATAATAATCACACCGAAGTGTGACTATGTCATGTAGTCCCACTACAAGGAAGAGCTAATAAGCACTGGCGTATTGATCAATGGCATTAAGATATTCCCAGTCTATGTACTTATAGTTGGCAAACTATCGATGATGATCATAGAGCTGAGAAAAGACATCTTACTGAAACTTGGTGTGAAAGCGAGGATCAGAAGATGTCCTTGGCCTTATAAATTGATTTGGGTGGCGGAGCATGGCATACCTTATAAATATCTTACTAACATATTTAGTGAAAAAACTTGGTAGCTATTCAGTGAAAGAACCTGATAGCTATTCAGTGAACTTGAAGTCATGAAAGCATGTTGACTTGACTGATGGTACAGAGGCATAATTCTATTTTGCATGTAAGTATGTTGTTGTTGGATGGAGTGTTGAACTATGTCATTTTGCTTGTGTGAGTGCTATGAACTCATATGGTTTTAGGACTTCTGCGACTGATTTGGGATGTTAACTATGATGTAAACGATGGTTTTTATTGGATATTGTTTATGATATGATCTTAAAATAATTATGTGAAATTTTTTTTTATCGGGCAATGATATTTCACATGGGATGCAATTTGTCATAGATTTATTTTATTGCGTTGGTGCTACATATAATTGTGACAAAAGAAAAGCTTAGCATGTGACAAACAATTTGTCATAGAACATATTAATTTATGGCGAAAATATTTGTCATGGTTCACCCTGCGCCTGCCCTACCCGAACGGGCAACCCTAGCTATTAGTGTCGAAATGCATGTGAATGTATCATGTTATACTACACAAGCATGACAATTATTTTCATCACAAAACGTTCACGTAGCATGATGAAAATATTTTCATCCTACCATTTGTGATGAATTGGAGCTAATTCGTCACAATATGTAATATGTGGGAATGAAGCTTCTCTATTCCCCTCCCTATTCCCTCAATCTAAACCACTCACATCTCATCCAATGGCTAGTTTTTTTTATATTTTCACCATTTGCCCATCCATCATAAATAATAAAAAATACAGAAAAAATAAAATTTATTTTTTATTATAATTTTTTTACAGAAATTATAATTTTATTTTTTCTGTAAAAAAATTATAATAAAAAATAAAATTTATTTTTTTTGTATTTTTTTATTATTTATGATGGATGGGCAAATGGTGAAAATATCAAAAAAAAAACTAGCCATTGGATGAAATGTGAGTGGTTTAGATTGAGGGAATAGGGAGGGTAATAGGGAAACCCATTCAATATGTGGCACACATACAATGATGACTAGTCATGATAAGAAATAAATGTAAAAAGGTTCTATTACAGAAAATGGCTCTTCTATAATGATTTTCGATCATCATAAAACATCAAAATTATTGTGACTTATACTACATCATAGCTATTACTGTACTTTAGAAAATGACAAATAAGAGGAGACCACAACACTTGATCCACACCTTGGATTTTTCGATCGTATGGCCAAGAATCCCCTTGCCATTAGGAATGCAGTTTTAGTAACACCCGAAACTGTAATAAATATCAGAAGAAAAACTGCGGTCCCATTTACTGCCACGCTGCGTGATTTCCATCAGAAAAACCACCGCCGTGTAGTCGTGTCGTGGCCGAACGCGAGCCAACCCCTTCTTCTCCAGGAGAAAGAGAAGGATAGTAGTGACGTCAGTGAGCGGGACCTACTTGTCAGTGACCCGCTAGCTCGGGAACCCCATCTTCCCGGGAAACCCGAGCAGTTCCGTGCTCGCCTCCTCCACCACCGCACACCCCCACACACTCCAAACCCTAACCCTTTCTCTCTCGCTCGCCGGCCGGCCATGCTCTCCACGGCGGCGCCGTCCACCTCCCTCGCCGCCTTCCCCTCCAGCGCGCGCCGCCGGTGCCGCGTCGTCCTGCCGCCCGTCGGCGTGGCGGGGGCGGACGGGGCGGAGCGGTTCGCCACGAGCAGCTCCATCACCGATTACCTCCGGTACCGCCGCCCGCCGGGGTCCGGGGCCTCCGGAGGAGGGTGCGGCGGGGAGCTGCAGACGGCGGTGGTGCGGTACGAGAAGCCGCTCCCGTGGTCCCTCCTCCACCCGTTCCTCCACGTATGTCCGGTCGCTCTCTTATCTTGGGCTGCTTGGTTTAGCTGGAACAGAAATTGAATGTTTCTGCCGTCAAATGTACCAGAAATGCGTAAAATCCAGACATTTAGGCGTGCTATTTGTGTCATGTTGTGGTTCTTGGTCGCTGATCCTGTGATTTGTGGCCAAAGGTTGCAGATTTTTTTTAAATTGGTCCGAACTCCCAACATTTTGGAGAATATGTGTTTCGAGTTTGTGCTGATTGCTAAATGCTGAATCTTTCTTCAGATTGGCCGTTCATGAAAGAAATATTTGATCATTTGCCCCAACTTTCATGTGCATTTGATAAAATGCTTTGTGATGTCTCACTTACATGTAGGTCCAGGGCCCACATGTAAGTGACACATCACAGGGCATTTTATCAAATGCAATGTAAGATGGGGCAAATGATCAAATCCCCCTCTTTCATGTGCATTTGATAAAATGCTATGTGATGTCTCACTTACATATAGGTCCAGAGTCCGCATGTAAGTGACATATCGCAGGGCATTTTATCAAATGCAATGTAAAATGGGGCAAATGATCAAATCCCCCTTATGACACAATTCTTTGCACACGCATCTTCAATACACTGAATTCACTATGACAATTTAACTTGTAGGAGCTTGCCGTCTAACTTAGCTAGTCTTGCATTCTCATTTAGATCATTTTTCTTCATGTAATTTTTGTAGATCTTTTTATGCGGTCCTTGTGAATAACAATGAGATGAAATGGAAATGAGTTCCATTTGTATATCATATATAGAAGTAGCGACTTTGTATTTAATTGAGAAGAAGTTCCAACTACAAAAGCATAAATTAAATGCAAAACATTTTCAATTGAGTAAATGCGCTGCAATTTTCGATTAGCTTTTGCTGACTTCTTATGGACTGTGTACATTGTTTTCTGCAGGTTGACTTGGTTTCGACTGTTCACATTGCTGACAAAGAGTATGTGCTTTACGCTCTGTTTCATGTTTAAACATTAGTTTCTACTGGCATTTGTAGTTGTTAAATTGGCATACCTTGTCTATGACTATCAGCATTTGCTTATCGCAAGATCCCCTGCACTTGTTGACTTGTTGTCCATTGGCACATTCATTCATGGAAAAATTGGCAACTAAGTGAATTAGCTGAGATATGTTATTTTACTTCAGATATTTTGATAGACTCCAGCAAGCACTTGAAGATTACGATTGTGTTCTCTATGAAATGGTAACAAGTCGGGAGAATTTAAACAGTCGAAAAGACCCAATATCTGCGAAGAAGCTGAAATCTTCACGTAAAGGTTTTAGTATTCTTGGTTTCATACAGAAGCAAATGGCTCGTATCCTTTCATTGGATTACCAGCTAGATTGCCTTGATTATGGGAATGAGAAATGGCAACATGCTGACCTTGACTACGAGACATTCAAGCAGCTTCAGGTAATAGTTTTGTTACATTATGCCTTTTTTGCTGCTTGCAGTGTTTCCTTTGTAGTACTAGTTACAAATAAGTGTTTCATGCTCAGTGTGTGAACTGTGTACTTGTGTTGTTACTGTTGGAGATTGTTGCAGTTTTTCCCTTGTCATGCCTGTCATGGAATAAGAGCTGTTCTGTGTGTGATTTTTTTTCTTGATATGCAAACTGAAGATAGCAAACATCTTTTGAAAGCCATGTGTACACTACTCTTAACTCTCTCGTTCTGCCCTTCAAACTTATTAGTGGACTAAATGTTAATTGTACCTTTTATGTCTTCCAGAGTGAAAGAGGTGAAAGTATTCTCACATTTGCAGTAGACATGACACTGAAATCGACTAAAGCTTTGGTACAGCCAACTCTACCAGATGGTCTTGACTTTTGGAGATCTAAGTTGCTTTGGGCCTCGCGTGTTCTTCCAATGCCACTTGTTGGACTACTCATCATCAGTGGGCTCTGTATGCCAGTGGAAAATCAAGATGGATATCCTGAGATCGAAGCATTATCCAAGCTAGATTTAGGAGCTGCACTGAAAATTTTCCTGGCTAAGCAATTGACCTCTGAGTGAGTACTTTCACCAGTAAGGCAAGTTACGCGTGATGAACATGAACTAATTCTTATTTTTATTTTGTATTTTTGTAGTTTCACAGCTATGACTGCACCCATTGAGGAAAAGTCGGTTATAATTGGGGAGAGGAACAGAGTTGCCACTGAGAAGATAAAGGATGCGATAGACCGAGGGTACAAGAGAATAGCTGTCCTTTATGGAGGTGGGCATATGCCAGACCTTGGAAGACGTCTTCAAGAAGAGCTCAATATGGCCCCAGCTGACGTGCAGTGGGTCACAGCGTGGTCAATAAGAAGCCGGGAGCTAGATAGCAAATCCCTTCCATTCTTGAAGACAATGGCTGAGGTTTCCGGGTGGCCTTTCAATAGATACGAGACACTTGCTCTGCTCATCTTTTCTTCAGTTCTGGCAGTGGATCTTTGGTTCTGGGAGCTTCTTGTGGGTACCGCTGTGAACTGGGCATCTTTGGCTGGTTCCTGGATTGACCAATTTAATGGTCCATTTTGACAAAGAACTGAGAGGGAAGTGCAAGAAGGAAGTTTAACAGCACACTACTATATGTAAGTGGCAGTGTAAAGAAAAATAGAGTCCATTTTCTGTTTCAGTTTTGTCCAGCTATAGCTGGAATACTGTCAATGCACGTTTGTAGATAACAATTCATTGGATCAAATTGAAAAGAGATTAGTGAAAAATGTGAAGGTACTGGATGTAATATTCGTGCTCAATTTTGCAGAATGTTATTTGGATCAGCAGAGATAGTTTGATAGTATAAAACTTTTTACTACATTTATTTCTTGCGATCTTATAGACTTATACACGGTGATCACGAGCAGAGTTAGGGTACAAGTAAGTGCAGGTATTACAAGGCAACCTCACTCTTGGAAGTTCGACATATGACGAAATCTTATTCTTACATATTTTTGAGTGCATACCTTTCTGCCTATGTGTTTGGTTGGAGGGATAAGGTGGGATAGGATGGGATGGGAATGGGATGAGATAGTTTCACAAAAAAAGTGGAACCACATGGTCCAGTATCTAAGAAGAATATTCTCTAAATTTGCACAGGCTCATCCCACTTTGGACCATTCCATCCCACCCTATCACTCCAACCAAACACACAGATATACTTGGTCAAAGGAACAATCTCATCTCATCCCTCCAACCAAACACAAGATATCCTTGGTGCTAAGTTGTCCACAGGATCCAGCTTCACCAACTGCTTATGCCCCACAGCGGCAGCGCAGCTGCGCAGGCACCCACAAAGGCTGCATTGATGTATGTCGCCGGCGCAGATTGCGCGGAATCCCCCCTGTTGTCGCTGATCTGGTCATTGCCATCAGGTCCGCCGACGATGGCACCGACATGGACGTTCGGGTTCGGGTTGCTCGTCGGGAACCATGACGAGAAGCCCTCCTTGCAGGTGACCTTCCTGCTGAGAGCCTTGATCGATGGGATGGACGCACCACGGTGGTGAATGCGCCTCGGGAACTTCATGTAGGACATGCCCATGGGGTTCTTCCCAAGGATGTAATCCACCTGGAACCGGAAGCGTATTGGATATTGAACAGTACAATCCGGCAAAAACCTGAAAGATGCGGAAGTATAGTAGTGCAGCCTACCTGTGATGCAGCCAATGAGCTGATCTGATCTGGAGAGAAGCTTGCAGCGCTGCAGCGTACACCACCGGAGCCCGGAGACTTCAGCGTCTTGGAGTAGATGGACAGGACGAGGGTTGCGGGTAAACAGAAGCCCTCTTGCAGTCAGAAACAGGTGAGCATGTCTTCCCAGAAACAAACTGAAACTCTGATGGACTGTTCAGAATGGAATTTTTGGCTTATCAGATCAGACAGCTACGTGCCAGGAGTGGTCGGGATCTGCACATTACCACTGCTCGGCATCACGGCGCAGACAAAGGAGTCCAAGTTAGCCTTGTACCTTGCTAGCTCTGTCCTTCCTGCCAGATACTCTTGAAAGATACAAAGATATGGACTTGTTGCTTAATAAAGCTTTTGCGAAACTTCGAGTTGTTCGAAGGTTACTGAAGCATCAATTGTGATGTGTTGACTGACCTGTGTAGCAAGCATCTGAGCTCCAGCATACTTGTTGTCCCAGCTGAACTCGTTTACAGGGTTGGTGGAGCCCTGATTGTTGCGCAGGAAGTCGAGGTACTTGGCGTCTTTCGTCGCCCTGTAGAGCCACGTCGAGGCCCAGAGGAGCACATCCTGGTAGATTTTTTAAAAAAACAATCGATCAGTAAGTAGAATTGTTACTGCTGTTCTGTTCGTGCAGAGATAGTCTGTTCAGAATCTTGATGTGGTTACCTGAAAGCCGGAGCAGGAGCAGTAGAAGGGGCAGGAAGACTGGAAGGATCCCCTGTAGTTGTTGGCGAGCTCGAAGAGCTGATGGTGATCATCAAGTGAAAACCAGTTACTGGTTAGCGAATGATCACGAGTAAAAACACGATCACGATCTTGCTTGTTTGAAGTATGATCAATTGAAGCCTTTATTATACTTAATTTTTTTACCTTTTTACTACTGTACCTTGTTCAACCATTCCATTTTCAAGTAGAATGAGAATAATAGGAACACTGGATTTTCAACTACTGTCACTAATTGCCAATGAAATTTAGCCACCAAAGGTCATCTTTTGTGCCATCTTAAAGGCAACTCAAGAGTATAACCCAATTACATAAACGTTAGCTATGCAAACTTGAAGATGGCACAAAAGATGACCTTTTGTGGCTAAAGTTCATTGGAAATTAGTGATCGCAGTTGAAAACACAGTGTTTCTATTATACTCATTCTACTTGAAAATGGAATGGTCGAACAAGGTACAGTACACTAATAGAAAAATTAAGAAGTATAATTAGTCAATGACTCGACGGCGCTCCAGCTCAGGAGGGTGACCGTGAATGCCATGGGGAACCCGAACTTGACGTTGTCGCCGGCGTCGTAGTAGCCTCCAGTCAGGTTCACCTGATGATCATCAAGAAATTAAAGAACAGCATACTCACGTAATATATAGCAGCATGCATGTTGTAATTAAACTTATATTTTTATATGCTTAAGAGAAAACTCAGTTATAGAATCGTCGATGGTAATTAGAGGGAGTGAACGATTGTAGAGCACAGCGAAAACTTTTTTTCAAATTTTGTTTTCTAATCATTTAGCCTGCAAAAATGACAAGAACAATCGAAACCAAAATAATAGTACCGAAAATTAAAATAAGCCCACCTAATTTAGTTACCGAGAAAATCACTTGTCTTTTTTTTTTCTTTTGCGTAGTGTGCTGCTGCTCTCTGGAACCAAAAAAATCCGAAGAATAGATGGACGCGTGGAACACAAAAGAAACGTCTATGCTCAAGTCAACATCAAACATTGCAAAAGAATCATAGTCTAGGAGGAGAGATCACGTGATCTGCTAGCTATGCTAGTGGCTTGCTTTTTCTGATCAAAGCTGCACACTACTTTTTCACCTCAAGCCAACTCACGATTCCAAAGAACATGCATGCATGCAGTCAAGTATACATAATGCAAAAATCTTAATTGGTCTCACGTAATTACCTATCTAATCACCTCATGCCTAATGAACCTGAATGCAGCCGCCTAATGAACCTGAATGCAGCCGCCAGCGACTCCTTTTTATTTCTCGATACGACACAACCGCCGCTCACAACTTCTTCAACACAAGTGTCGGCCGCCGCACAAACTCGCCAGCAAAGAACTCGGCCACCGCTCGCCACCACTTCCTCAATACAAGTCACGGCCAAGGCTTAGAATATCCATCAATGAAGAAATCTCGGCTGCAGCACACAATTTTTTTCTGAAATAGATCTATATTTTATTTCTAAATCATAGTGGCTACAAAGTACCCTCTCCAAGCACCCTTAAACCCTAACACGAAATTAGTCTCTTCAAAAACCACAAGGTTAGCCTTTAACCCCATCTCTATTTATAGTTTAGGGCTCAAAACATGGGCTGAGCCTAAGCCCACGAGTTCTAATCCAATTCCAACAGCAAAAGGACCCGAAACCTTCCTAACACGGGTTTTTCAAAATTCCAACTTTTCTAACGCGTCACGTGTTGAAACCTCTAGGATCGCACCTCCTGTAGCTTCTCCACATATCATCCACCACGTGTCATAACCTCCGGACCGTACCTCGGTAGTCCAACACGTATCATCTATTTATGATCTCCATACACTCCAAGTATAAGCCCGACCATCTCATAACCTCTTTGACCGCATAAACCTCAGATTTTCCATCCTAGTTCTGGTCCACCTCGTCACCGACCATGATCACCTCCATGCTCAACCTGCACATACAAAGATCAAAGAATATTTTTTCAGTACAAGTTTATCCCAACTTGATCAACATCAGTCCACACACGCATCGCATAACATCGATAAACACTATTATCAAATATTCACCATAAATTAACTATTATCAATTATTCATTACTAAAATATTTTAGACCTAACCACATAGTCTAACATCACCCTCCACTCATACCTAGCTTATCGTACGTGGCTAAGTATGTAATGTGTATGTGTTCCGTGTTCGTTCTTGCTTCTTGTGATGCAAAGTGTCATGGCCAGTGCAGTGTATTTATAGCGCATGATATATATGAAGCTGTGGTGTGCAGGAGCAAAGCAAAGAGTATGTAGCACTTGTGCACCATTAACTTGCCCTAGCTAGCTAGATTGCTGACCCTCTAGTTAGTCCCATGCGCTTGCGTTAATTCATAATTGGAGTTAGGCCAATTATAATGGAGCCTTTGGATATACGGGTTTAATTAGGCTTATGCAAGAGCAACGAGGGTTCCAACAAGACGTCACCTTGCATATATATGCAGCTCATGCAAAGTCTGCTACTGCCCTTTCATTTCATGACTACCTTGTAAATCATTGGTTTTGGGAAGGTCATCCCCATGGCGTATGGAGTGCGGAGTTTTATCGTTGTGTGGCGTCGTTTGTAGTGATTGGTGACAACAAACTAACAACAGCATTGTCTTATTAGTTCATCTCTCTCAATAAGACACTCTACGGTGGTATATATATCTAAATTTCCCTTGAAATTAAGGCAAGAAGAGCGCAAGTGAGTGACTACATTTTGACTTGGGTACAAACGATAGATTTCTGTGTGTTTTAAAGTCACATTTTTCTTCCCAAGAAATCAATTCAATTAATTACCTCGATGGTAAGCTTGATAACCGAGAGCATACCAATTCTGCAGGAGCCATAAGTCGCGTAAATATACGCCCGATGCTGGATTAAGGGCCTGTTTGGTTTACGGTCTGAAAACTTGCCTGGCCCAGGCAACTAATCCCAGGCGCTCATTTTCCTCTGCCTGGGGCCAGGATTGCTGCCTGGCTGTTGAGCTGCCTGCCAGGCAGCATCCAAACACGCCCTAATTCTGGACACACTACCAGGGCACCAGGATGGTTAGATTTCGCGACGGTTTAGATTTTTTCCTCACAGGCCCGCGAGCAATCGTGAGGATAATAATCATTGTGTCGGGCATTTTAAATCCTCAGGGAAATAGTGCTATTTTACCAATGGTTCCGAATGAACCGTCAGGAAAATAGTAATTTCGTCACCTAAAGGATCCTGCTCTCATGGACGAGAAAGTGTTGGGTCTAAAATGTAATTCAGTGAAGGACACATTTGCAAAGGGGAGAGATCACGAAGGACGTAACTGGAATGTGAACAGGCCGTATGTATGTATTACGGGAGGACCTGCCTGTAAGAAGACAAAATGAAGCGAGGGCGTGAAAAGAAAGCTCCAGGGGCGTGTCCGCAGGGAAAAACTCGCGGCCAGGGACCGGCGCGTGAATTGGCAAAAAAATTTGGACCATTTCTCGATTTGTGCGTGTCATCCTTGCGCAGGGGCCATGCTAATCTTCTCTGTATCGTTCCAATTTTATCGGATGTCTCCGAAAAGACAACAGTAGTGGTGGTGCACGGCATTATAAGCTGGCCTTTCCTTTGTTTCCTGGCCGATGTGGTACTAAACATCGAGTCTGGTGCTCCGCTTAGCGCTCAGCCAGACCGAGAATCACAAGCGGGCTGCGCCTGTGCGTGGGCCGGTCTTTCGCATTAGGCCCAACTTAACAAAGCGATGCGCGTCCATCCATCCAAGCCGTAGATTCCTGATCCAAGGTGTCATCTAGCTCGACCTCTTCACACTGGATCCGACGAATGAATGAATGGACGTCCAAGACTCAAAAATACAAACGCGAATCTATCCGCAGGCAGATAAATGAATACGTCGATCATACGTAAATATAAGCTAGTCGCAGCCAATTAATTAAGTGATCCATGAAATTAGTTTACCTCTACGTGCATGTACGTATGTTGTACACTACACCTATACATACCCTCAGTGGCGGAGCTAGAGCAAAATGGAGGGGGTGCAACGGGCCGCGCGTGGGAGCATAGAACGGTGGGAGAATGGGCTGGACAGGGCGAGTGAGGGTATTTATTGGGCTAGAGGTACACCATATTGGACCAAGAGGGGTGCACAAAGGGTGAATATTTACTAGTAATAACTAAAAAATTTTTTGGACCCAGGTTCCTGGGAACCCCCTCCCCTCCATTGGGCTCCGCCCCTGCATACCCTGAAATAGAGGAGTATCAATCACATTAACATGCTACGAATAAGCTGGGCCGCATCAGCGCCGTCGATCGCGTGATCGGACGACTCCAGCAGCTCGGAGAGCCTCTCACTCAGGCTGTCGACCTCCCGGTGCAGCCTCCGGATGTGGCTGCACGTCTCCTGCCGCGACAACTGTACACATATATAAAGGTAAGTTAAATGGGATTCATATGTAGTTTATTATAACTAGCGGAATTTTAGGCACAACAACACGACTAGATATTACAATATATTGTATTTGATAAATAACTCTATTAGCCTTTCGGAAATATAGTTGTATTTATTATATAATTGTAATAACTGTAATATCTATACATAATTAATCTGCAATGTTATGATCTGGTCCTAGTGAAATAAGTGATGTAAATATTCTCTTTTTCTCTTGATTAATGAGATAATTTCTAATTGTTTTTTTTCTGATTTAAAGATTATTATTGAATTTTGACCTCCAAAACGACGAAGGTACATTAAATATCACAAGTTATTTGTAGATATATAGATCTATCATTGGTTCAAACTGAGCGACCGTGTATTTTTTGCTTTTCCAGCAAGCCATGTGTGCGAATGCGATCGTGCCCAAAAAAAAATTGGTGACACACCAAAAAAAATGGTAGTCCCCACGACCGAGTCATCCCCTCCTACGGCTTAGATGGTCATCTCATAGAAGCGTAAGAACTCAGGGGATCAGTGTCACCCTTGTTGGTCTCCACCATAGGAATCTTGAAGTTCTCCAACTAAGCGCACCATTGCAAACTTGCATTGAGGGGGAACTCGGAGTCCACCCACTAAGGGGAGCTGTGAGCGTCGGTGGTGGCGTTCAAACTCTTCGTCCTTTCTACCGCCACCTCCGCTGTAATGATGGTGGGGCTCTATTGTCTCTGGACCTCCTGCAACTCCCGCATGGCCCTCCATAGGTTTGCTAACTCCCACTGCAGCATCCCACATATCGCCTATAGCCCGCTACTACCAACTCCAAGCGTCGGCACTAGAGGTCACCTGAGGTTGTCATGGCAATGGAGGGGGTCGTCGAGGCAAGGTCCTCTGCCCGTTGCATCGCTGTTGGAGGGCCTTCTTCGTTGCCTACCATGGTGCCGGACGCGGTCGCCCTAATGTACCACTACCATGGAGTGGGGGGCCCTCGACCACTAACTCCGTCACCCCACGGCTGTGGCGCCCTTCCTTCGCTTCGGAGCCAACGTCGCCTTTCTCTTCGGCACCATTGGACTCAGGCGGTTTGGTGGTGCTGTGTAACATCCTAAATTTTTTATGTTTGAAATTTTGAGTAATTTAAAACTTCTGTTTGCATCTTACTGGCATTTGAATTTTTGGTTTAAAATCTTATTTGGGTTTTCCTGAGTTTTGTGATAAGCAAAATAAATAATTGGAAGTAAATCTTAAATGCAAATAAGAGTTATGACGATAAAAGATAAGAAATAATTTTGAGGAGTTTAAAGCTCTGAGAATCAAAATACCAAAAATCTTGAATTCACATTCAAGTCAATAAAATGCAACCAAAAGGAATATTAGGATATATTTCTAGATGATTAAACTGGAAATTCCTTTCCCTTACCTTAATTAGCATACCAAGCAGGGGTTGGATATTAAAAAATTTAGGTATACAATTCATAGCAAAATAAAATCAAAAATTGAAATCCAAGGGCAAAGTTAAATAAAATAGAAGATAGAGAAATATTAAATTTTCTATCTAGATATTTGAACCAATATCTGGATTAAACTCTCAAAAATTGAAATCAATAATCTTAAACTTGAAATAGAAATTTAAATTAAAAATTCAGATCCCCCTCTTCTCTTCCTTCTCTATGGCAGGTGGGCCCTCCCTCCTTTTCTTTTCTCCTTTTTCCACTCTCTCTCTCTCTTTCCTCACTGACAGCCGGCCCTCCTCCAGGGTCCTGTCTTCTTTCTTTTTCCCTCCTCTTCCTGGCCTCTGTGTGCGGCTGTTGTGCGTCCGTGTCTCCCTCTTCCTTCTCTCCCCTGCGCCGCGTTCTGCAAGCATGCCTGCCCAAATCCTCCCTAGATCCTACTGCAGCGCCGCGCCTAGCTCCCGTCTCATCGCCAAGACTTGTCGCGACGCCTCGAGCCCACCACTTTCTGTCGCGCACCACGCTCTGCGCCCCTCGCTCGACCACGCCTGTGAGCCGCCGCACCCGGTTTCTCCCACCGCCAGCCACAACGGCTCTCCTCCCCCATGCTATAAGGAGCATCCGTCACCCTCCATTTCTCCCTCGCGCCGCCTATTGTCTCCCCTCCCCTGCCTTTTCTTCCGCCAGCGCCGTGAGCCGCCGTGCCGCCTCCTCACCATTCCGGCCGCCCGTTGAAGCTCCGGCCGAGATGACCGTGTCATACCATGTCCCCACTCTCCAATAGCCCTTCTCCCGAGTTAATTGAAATCTCGCGCACCGTAGCTCGCCGCACGGCCATCCTCCCCATCGCCAGCCAAAACCGCCGCAACCGCTCCCGTTTCCTGCTCGCAGCACCTCGGCTCGATTACCTTCGCCGGGAGCATCACTAAGTCGCCGCCAAGCTTCTCCGAGCACCGCCTCGCTCTCCCTCCCGTTGTAGCCCGCCGGCGACGCGAGCTCCTCTGCGCCGCCGCTCTCGCACGACACCGGCTCACCTCGACCTTGCTCTGACACGGCCAAGCACTTGGTAAGTCTCCCCTTGACCTCCTGCAGCTTGTGCGCACATGGATTTCCCTCTCCTTCCCCTCCGGCGCCGTCGCCCCTCTCCACCTCGCCGCCGTCCGCTCTAGGCTGCCGCCCGCCCGCCTCGCCACCATCCCGAGCTGCGCCACACGCCCACACCCCCATTAGCCTCCTCGCTTTCCCGGGGTTCCATTTCACCGGCCTGCCCAGCCTCCCCGGCCACCCCTCGCCGGCGCCGCCGCCCAGTCCATGCGCCGCCCACCTCCTCTGTTCTACCCCCAGCCCCAGCATAACTAAATATTATGCGCTCCCTCAGTCAGCCCAGGCTTTGGCCCATTTGGCTAACAGCGTTAGCGTTAAGAGTTGCAGCCCACAGGTCCTGAGTTCAATTCCGGCCGGTAGCACCTTTTTTCCCATATTTTTGTTCTACTCTTTGTAGCTCTTTTTAATTAATAAAAATCAAGAACAATTTAGGAATAATCTAGAAAAGCTAATAAATTTAATTAGGTCTTAAAACCAGATTGTTTAATATTTAAATGTGGATTAGTTATTATATGTGAATAATTAATACTATTTGAATAATTAACTCAAAGACTAACTATTAATTAAAGGCATTAATAAAGAAAAATTTCTTTGGTTAGTATTCAAATTTAGTAAAGATCTTAATTGAAAAGAATTCCAAATAATGTTAAAGGTTTGGATATTATGTTTAGTTATAAAATCAAGACTCCAGATTAAAGACTGCCCTTAATTATAATTAGAATCTATGCCCACTATTTAACATGCCTCTATTAAACAAATTTTTGTGGTAGATTTTGCTAAATAGCAGATATTAAAATATGACCTTATATACCAAGCTTTGCCCAGATAGCTAGGTTTGAACTAAAATTAGAAACAAAACTAAGCCTAATAGTAGCTAAAGTACAAGCAAGATAGAAATAGTGCCATTAATTAAATTTTAGCACTAGATGTAATACATAATAATATTGAGCATACTTATATATATAGCAAGCTAGGACCCATATAAATAGACCCTAATTCAAAGTAAACCTAGCCTAGCGATAACCGAAGGTACATAAACTGTCGTACCACAAAATGCTAAATACCCAGACTGTAAGACTAACTCGGTAGGCTAAACATTGTATACATTGCCTATACATCGCACATGAGCGGAATATTAACGCTCGACAAAATGATACCCAACTAGACTCATACACTGATTCATAGGCCTAACCTAACTTATGGAACTCCCTTGGTAAATACAAAAATGATAAAAGAAATTGTTAATAAAAAATCAAGTCCTCGTACCCGACCGCAGACCTTGCCTCAAATCACCCGAATCACCCATTAACTTATAATAAATCTAAATTGAGTTTATTTTCATTTATTTGGATCTTTTGAGTTATTTGCTTTTATTTGGATGCGATCGTTTATCGCGTGATTAGACATTGGAAGTCATGAAGATTCAATGGATCAAGTGAGATCAAGATCGAAGTAAAGATAGAGACCAAAAACTCAAGACCATCAAACAAGAACGCTTTGCGTGAGCTCAAGACCGCGGTAAACTGTGTTAGGAGAGTCAATACTTTGATCATGTTGAACCTACATTTTCCGTAAATTTACTTTTATTTAAATTATCAAATTGCATGTTGTTATTTCATACGCAAATATATGTTTGTTTGAAGATTATAGTTACATACTCATTAATCAACTTGCTAGTATTATACCTCCTTTGGAAACAGTTGAATATCTGAGTCTTGTCACCATAGCAAAAACTATAATGGTAAACTTTCAAAAATAAGTCCATAACTATACGCCATGCTTAGTACTGCTTAGATAATCGGGGGCACCAAAATGCCCCAAAGCATCACTTTGAATCATGAGAAATTGGTTTGGGCAATCATGATGGAAATGACTGGTATATTTGGTTATGGATATTTTATGCTCCCAAAAACCTCAAGTTGCTTAATTATCTGGGCGGATGGTTCAAGGATGTGTGTGGGTGCAGTGGAAGCACAAAGTGGATAGTGGTAGAACCGCCCAGATAACCCTAAGGACTGAATCTCGTGATGGCCTCCTAGTGTACAATAGTACAACCACAAGCTGGCAAAGTGTAGGCAGGGTTTACTAATTTGTGTGGCTCTAAGGTGGTTACGTGAAGGTATGACTACGAGCAAAGGGATGGATGGTCTCATCCCCGCCTTTGCCTGTGATGGCTCACGAGGGACCCTTCCCGAGGGATGTGCACATCCTACGGAAGATAGACTTTAGCGGGCGTAACCACAGTAGGACTATGCATTGTAACAATCCTGTGATAGTCTACTCAACCGCATGGCTAAAGAATCATGTGGGGCAACGAGTAGATTTATCTCTTGTGGATAAAGTGTGCAAACTCTGCAGAGTCTAAAACTATTCGAATAGCCGTGCCCACGGTTAAGGGCGGACATGGGAACTTAACTAGATATAGTTCTATTTCAAAAACTTTGTGGGTGGAATTGGTGAAGTGGAGGGTAGAGAAAGGCCCTAATTTGTGTTGCCCTGGGTGTCGCCCAGTGATAAGTTAAGCGGTTATAACGCTGAAGGATTAAGCATATGGTGCAGAGACCATGTAACGGTGGATGGAATCTGGTTCGCTATATTATTGCATTCTTTCACACCTTATGTTTCAGTTCAAACTGCTAGGTCTCAGGAAATTTCTATGTATCATATTTCAAAAGCAATTTATGGCAAATAAAATAACCCGAGCCTTTCCTTGATAAGCCATACATATTATTTAATTGCATCATGTGTATTGGCTCGTGGAGCACGGTGGTTTGTGCTCACACTCGCTTTCACAACAAATCTAGATTCAGGAATCATATCACTACGCTTCAGCAACACTATTGGACATGGTGGCAAAGAAGATGAAGATGTCAAGGGCTAGATCGCGAACCTCCAGTTGGCTTCCTGTGGGCATGTCCTGAAGGTCCCATCTATGTGCTTCGTTTTTCCGCTGCTGCAATTTAATGATTTCGGCCTAATCGGCCCATGAGTAAGTCTACTATTATATTTACGCTTTCGTATGATATGTACTTTGATATTCAGAACTTTAATCTGTGAGCAATATCTACTGATCCAGGGAATAGTGCGGTGGAATCACAGAGGAATCCGGATTGTAAAATCTGGGTTCCTGACATGCTGGCAGCTTGGTTTTGAGTTGTGGCTTCTACACCGCTTCCCATGGATGGCACCAATTATTGTAGTTATGCACCTAACAGTAGGTACCAAGGCTTCAGAAGGCTTGAGAGGGGTACTGAGTCTAAAACTCAAGTGAGAGGAGAGGTGTAGAATGAATGCCCTGTCCTCAATCTGATAATGGTCTTTTCCTTTAAGTGTTTTCTCCTCCTTCCCCATGGTGCTCTATGTGCCATATTTTATAACCATGGGTGAGGATGTTTACACAAATGCCACTCTTGGGGTCTTTACTAACAAGGTATATTTTTTTTCTTGGCATGCCCTGCATGGGCCTACCTTTTGATCACATACATATTTGGGCTTATGGACGGTGGGTTGACTGGGCCATTGTGGGGGCCACTTTGCCAATACTTCCAATATCACTCTTTAGAATAATGTCACATATTACTTGGTTCAAATCACGTTAATCAAACTTGTAGGAAACAATAGGGGAGTTATGTTTGTTAGTCGTGTCCAATTTTGTTCTCCGCATTTCCACATTGAAACATTCCTTCGATGATTTTATTTTCTTGTGCTTAGACACAACATTTCTGATAAAGCAAGGTTTTTTTCTTTTAGATGATGCGACTTCTCTCATTTCTAGATGCTAAAGTATATAGATTGACATCTCTTAGTGATATGTTTTGCATGCATCTACAATATTAGAGTCATATTTGTTATCAAAGTGTATTGTCTATTTATAGCCCATTAATCCTCACCTTTAGAATATGGACCCACCACAATCCACAGTGTAGATATTGTTTTCTTTTTTCACTGATTAACATGTTAATTTCGTGTCCTTCAGAGCAAATGTGGGGGTTTCTTTTAATTTGCATATTGTTAGATTGTACATGAAATGGAGTTTTTTATATTTTAGATTTGAATCATGTCAACTGATATTTTTATGCCATTTTATTCCCAATTTAAGATATTTATGAATTTTACTTTGGAGTTTGTATGGACTTATTTTATTTTTTATTCTAAATTTTGGTTTTAAGTTGGAATTTGTATAAAAATCTAATTACTAATTCTCATTTAATATTTATTTTGAATTTTAGCTTTACTTTGAAGTTCATATGAAAATCAAATTGATTTAGAATTCATATAAAAATCATATCACTAATTATCCTTTGATTTTTGTTCCAAATTTGCCTATTGTCATGTTGCACACGACAGGGGTTTTTTTATATAGTTTTAGGTTAGAATCATATACAAATCCAACTGGCATTTTTATTTTATTTTTATTCTGAATTTTAGCCTCAGAAAATGTTAGCTATGCCCTTTGAGAACAAGCAAATACAGCAGCAAATATAGCAGCACATTCTGTATCCATTAAGATTAAAATCCACCATTACAGTATCACAAAATAACAAACAAGTTACATATCTAATATAGTAAGAACATGGTAAGAACACATATCCTAATTCTACGAACCTAACTCTTAAATATGGCAAGAACATAGAAGAAACAGAGATTCTAGCAAACAATAAAAGCTCAACTATGTCGATGAGGTATTTATGCCTAGGCCCTCTCGCCCCTAATGCAACGCGCAAGCTGGATGCCCTTGCCACCCATCATCACAGGCGCCGACTTGAGCGCCGTCTTGGTAGCCAGCTACTTCCGCGGTGCCTTGCCGCCTGTAGACTTGCGTGCCGTCTACTTCATAAGGGCCATCGGGGTCGAGGTCGAAGAAGAGGAGGACGGTAAGGAGGCTGGAGAGATTTTGAGCGCATGCAGTAGGTAGCAGATAGGTTTGGTGAGTATTTATAGGGGAGGGAGAGGCACGAGTTGAAAAATTTTTGGCGCAGGGATGGAGAGGTGGGGCTACAATCCGTGGTATTAGGTTGGGGAGGATTGACAAGCCCAGCAGTCAGAGACATAATTATCATAGACGGTTTTAACCACAACTGTCTGTGAAACATAATTATCATGGATGATTTGAACCACAAACCATTTGTGATACATAATTATCAAAAACTGTGTGTGTGTGTGTGTGTGTGTGTGTGTGTGTGTGTGTGTGTGTGTGTGTGTGTGTGTGTGGGTGGGTGTGTGGGGGGGGTTTGAGTTTGAGTTGGTTGGATAAGAATTAGGCAAACGAGTTAAGAGTCCATTAGGAAAATCTAGTCGGCGTCTGTTCCTTGTGTGTGTGGTTATTTAAGCCAAGGTGTGACAATGTAAAACTGGGAGAGTTTTACGATGAATTAAACTACAGTGTGTGAGTTTTGGTCATGTGCCATTAGGGTCCAATGCCTGTTATCGAGTTTGCTAGGTTCTTGGAATCCATCTCTTGTTCCGCAAATATTTCTATCAAAGATCGGTTGTGGGATAGTTATCTTTTTATTGCTGATAATCCACCACAAAAGATCAGACAATCTACGGATTCAATCTTATCTGGAGATTTGATCCGTATAATCTTGTGTGTCTACAAACGGCACACGAAGAACGAAAGTTGAGTGGCTCTTGCTCCTTCTGTGGCGTCGAGGCGGTGCTGCCCATGTACAGAAGATGGGTGCGAGTAACGTCCGAAAGCCGGCCCCCCAAGGGCGGGCCAGCCAAGCTTTTGTACTACCTCGCTTGATGTGATGATGATGCCCCTTCTTCCATCCTCAAGCGACAAAAACTTCGCTGCAACGTGTACTAGCCAGATAAGAATTAAGCCACGCCTGATCGAATCATCCATAACGCAGCATGCTTCCTCACGTTTGCTTCCAGACACGTCACGTTTGGTTGAATCAGAATCAGATCCTGATTTTGAACACAAAAATTCTCATCTTTATAACATTACAACACTGGTACACTGTTCCGATTGCCATGGAATACATTCTATAACGAACTGTGCTTTATCTCCCATCTGTTGTCGAATGGTTGGAGTCCATTTACAAATGACTTCTTATCCCGGAGGGGGCAAAAGGGAGAACAAAATAAGGGTAACTTTGAATCGACTATCATCATCATCATCATCGCATTGTTAACAAATGAAATGAATATCTTATGGGAAAGATACACATGAGCCACGGAAGAAAAAGCACCCAAAATACTGTACACTTGATTGCAGTCATCTTGGAGGTGGTCTTGAGAAGGGAGACCGCATGGATGAGTATGTCGAGGATGCGAGTGGAACCGTTGCGAATTCGTCTGCACGACCAAACAGGTGCGGCTTTGTGGAAGGGCCAGGTGCCAGGTTTGCAGGGTGTTGTGACGGTTGGACACTCGGTGCGTTGCTAGTGCTAGCAGTTTGGCTCTCTTCCTGCGACAGCCTTGCAGCTTCTGAAGCTTCTCGTTTCTCCCTTTCTTCTGTCTCCTTGAGCAGAAAGTCCACCCAGAGATCCGCAAACGACTGCAAATATGGCAAAAGGAACATATTAAGGAAACCGAAAGTAACACAGTACCCAAAAAAATGCAGCTCGAGTGCTTGACAAACTTAAGTAATTAATAAACTTTTAATATCACTTGCATCTGTTTTCTAATATGGGTGGAAAACCTCAAAGAATCAGAGCATCATCATAGCAAGAAGAAACCAATGTTATGGGCATAATGATCCCACCTGACTATCCTGAGATGCTTGAGTAGATTTGCCTGATGAATTTCCGCCAACAATTCCTCCAACTAGGCGTCCCGGAATACCCAAAACACCTCGAACAACACCCTTACCAGCATTATTTTGTGCAAAACCAATTCTTTGTTTGTCTTCCTCAGAGAAGCCAAGCATGCGAACCATAAGATCCAAAACCTGGACATGACAATATTCAAATATTATTGGATAAGAATTATGTAGTTGAAAAGTTCGCGACTCCATAAAGAATGTGAAGAAGCCAAGCACCTCTTTGCTGTGATTCCGTTGGAAGTAAGTGACTAGTAGTTTGATCACAATCCGTCTGCAAGAAAATTTGTGACTTGTGCATTTTTTGTATATCATATAGCCTCTAAAAATAGGTCACACAAAAGTAAAAGCAGAAGCATGTATGTCGGTGGGTATATCTTGTGAAGAAGGAATTTAGTAGAAACCATGATCAAATAAATTCTAAAAACGTTTAAATTTCCCAGATGGCATAACAGCCAGCAGACAAATTTCAGTCACCAATTCTTTCTAGAAAAGTAAAAGGAGAGAAGGTGAAACAACAACAAAATATTAGTCTTTTATTGGTATTGCCAGCTCTTTGCTTTTATTTGTCCATAGGCTATTCTATAATATGTATGCATGCTTTGCTCTGCAAAATTTTCAAAACATTTATAAGGTATTAATAGTGTTTATCATGTTTCGCACCAAAATTGAGACCTAAATAGTATAAAAAAATGTCTTTCAGCAAAATAGTCTTCCACACAGTTTTCATCCTCTCTATTATCAGCACATAACACAAAAACTAGCTGTACATGCATATATATTCATTAAAATCATTTAAAAAAGTAATCACCAGAGAAGGCCCCACACCTGTCAACAGAGTTATCTGAATCCAGCGACATCCTATTGAGTGTTGTCATGCTTTGTTCTAGTGCGCGTCGTAGTCTTGAATTGTCATCCTCAAGTTTCTGCATGGAGCGCTTCCCATCTGCTAACATCCTCTCAGCTTGTGAAAGTTTGGCAGCAATCTCTTCCTTTTCTCTTCTTGAAATTTCAGTTGCTTGATTTGCCACCTGCATAAAAATAATAGCTTTAGGTATTTCATTTGAAAAGAGATAGGATTACAGTCTTAGGCAGCTTACAAATCAAAGTGTGTGCAATGTGCACTCAATTCATATTGTTTCTTCCATGAAGGCAATCTATCAATTAATGCATCAATATATGAAAACAAGTTGAATAATATTGATAATCACAAGCAAGCAATTTGACAAATGATTGCTCAAGCATTTCCAGGGTAAGATGTGTTCATTGTTTGCACCTTCAATGACTCTGACAATTTAGCCAAGTCTGCTCTAGCCATAGCTAAATCACCTCCAAGCCGTTCCTACATAAATAAAGACCAAAATGAAGCTCAAAAACTGCAATAAAAAAAGTTAAGCTTCGAAGAAAGAGTAATCCCAAGAATTCAATTACCTTGGCTTCACTCTCGGCATAGTACTGTCCAAGGGCAGTCTGCAAATTAAGCAATTCCACATTTTTTGATTCAAGTGCATTCATACAGTTTGCAAGCTTGTACTTCAAATCTTCTATTTGTTCGTTTGACCTCTGGTGTTCTTCATTTATGATCTTTTTGCTTTCCTCCCGCTTCGCCATCTCAACCTTTAAAACCCTCTCTAACTGCATAATATGATCCCTTTGCTGCTCACAGATTGCCCGCAATTCTTCAATGAGTTTGCTATCTTCATCCATCTTTTCTTGGTCTTCAAGGTCCTATGTAGAACAATCAGTTTGTTAGCAAGTTTGCTAGCATCATCCATCCTATCATTCCTTTTAAACAGCTGGTCATATTTTGTATAAGCTATTGCACATAACTTAGGGCATGTTTGATATGGCTGCGGCTTATAGTTTTTGGTTGAAATTTTTGAATTTTAGTTGTTTGCAACAGAGATTACAAAGAGAGAGATACTCGCTTGCGATTTTGGTTGATACAGATGTTAGACTTTTAACGTGTACTACAATTAACTTGTAGACCCCGTCTTGATAAACTACTCCGTTTGAAAGTTAGATACAGTATCAAAAGCCAAAAGCCACTTTTAGAAGCCGTTAAAGAATAGGTCCTTAGATTAGAGAGTGCATATAAAGGCATAAAGCAAGGGACCACATAATGCTCTCTACTCTATCTCATTAGGTGGCTCAAAAATTGCAAGTGTGTGAATTAAGAAATAAGATTAAATGGTCACCTTATCTAACAAATGCTGCTTCAGCCGAGCCAAATCTTGCACTGCTTTGTCTCGCTCAAGGGAAGCATCCTGTAATGCTTTCTTCAATGAAGCCATCTCTTCCTTAACCTTTACAGTGGAACTACAAGCACATCAGTATTTTTATTCTCTTGACCATTTAGTAACATCAGTACATCACTAATACTATAACTACAAAACAATGTGTTGTTGGTCCATACAACTTCAGCTAACAGGTAATCCATACTGAAATGTACAGCCTATGACTTTTGACAGTATGCAGATCTCTTACAAGCTAACACTGTAGAAAATTTCACTTCAGCAAAGTCAGAGATTTAGAATATATTTTGAGGCTATGATTTCACATTAATGTTCTGAACAAACTAAAGAAATACAACAAACAATGGTGCAACTCAACTAAAGAATGCCTAAAGATCTGTCTCATGTGTCTTACAAAGACATCAGCTACTACATTGCACATTATATATATGTAGTTCAACTGATCAACAAGATTGTACCTCTTCCAAGTCAGGAATCTTGTTACTACTTGAAGTACTGTCATCATTTTTTTGTGAGGTAGTCTTCATACGGATGACATCTGCCTCAAGCCTGACCTTCTCTATCTGCAGAAGAAAATTTTTTGGCTGTCAAATTCCGTTGCCATATGATTATTCTGGTTATATTACTGGCATAATAATGTTAATAAACCTGCAGTAGCAAATACAATCTCTTTTTTCGAAATATCACGTAAACATTTAAGTAGTCACTCCATTAATTGAGACCTTAAGATCTGAGTTCTCCTTCTGTAGAGCCATCACCATACTTCTTAGGCTCTTAAGAGATCCATCTGATACCCGCTCCTTGTCACTTCTATTCAACTCATCTTGCACACGTCTCAACTCTACATTCTTCTCACTTAGTTCCTTATGTAGCCCTTCCATGCTATTTGATGTCTGTTAAATTATATATATAAAAAGGTCATTATTCCAGGCATGTAGCCAGAAGAAAATAACGATCATGTAATCCTATCCATCATTTATATGCAAATACATGGTACAGAATGGGAGCAACAATGATATAAAAAATATTAAAGGTAATTAAACAACATGTGAAATTATGATCTGCAAACCACAGATCAAGAGTATATATATTTTTCTTGTATCTATGTGAAAAAAACAAACTTACCCTCTCTTTGTTGATCTTCAGTTCATTTAGCTGCTGCTGAAGAAATTCATTCCGCTTGTTTTCATCTGGAAAGTAGAAATAAAAGATTTAAACAAACACAATAGACAGAATTATATGAAAATGGGCTGCAAACTGTTTAAGATGGTACAGTTTAGACTTCAACGTACCTTCTAGCCTCCTTTTTATTTCAGTTTCTTTCTCGGAATTATTGCTGAGTTGTTGTTTCAATCGTTTGATTTCATTTTCAAGACTAGCTTGTTTAGCAGCAAAGTATGATCTCTCTTCATCCAATACATCTCCCTGTAACATGATTTGCATTCAATAAAGAGTAATAGTTATTTCTCATGAAATGCTGTTTTTTTAACAGTTCACTATAGGACAAAAGGATCTTGTCAAAAACTTCCAAAGATGATGAGGGTGTAAACACAAGCTATGAATTCATAAATTACACAAAATCTGATGACAGTCACATCTTGTAACTACCTTATGATGCCCGGTAATTGAGTGCGGACCATTTGGCTGGATACCCTGTGAAGCACCACCACCATACCCATTCTGCTTTGAGACATTCACTGAATTTTCTTGAACTGTGTTTCTTTGCACTCTACTAGGAGATCTTTCCAAAGGACCCTGTGAAAATTTAAGTTATTGATGTACCATACTACATGCTAAGTGATCAATAATAGCTTCATTGAAGTGGATATAAAATCGCTCAATTACATTAGAATTGCCTGAAACTTCCTTAGAGCTCTCCAAACTTCTTTTCAATGAGCCATTTTCTTCGCGAAGTTTTCCCAGTTGTTCCTGTCATAACATACACATATTTAGAAAGCATCCGAGCCATATAGAATAAGTAAATATTGTTCATGCTTTCAGTGACACCACCACTATAGCAAATAACTGTTTTTAATAGTGCTAAACAAGCACAAGGCATGAGTTTGGCATCGTAATAACTAAAAACAATGATTTCAGAGACAATTGTCTGACAAGCAGATATGAAAAAAAAAATGGAGGAAAACGACCTTTCAATCATGCATACCTCCTTTTCCTTCAACATTGCAGCATAATTGAAGGATAATGCCTTTATTTCAGCCTCAGAAGCTTGAAGCTTTTGAATATCTTCCTTGAGTTTAGAAATCTACAAAAAATGCAATTGCATCACCTCGAACTGATACTGCTCTGTTTCAACAATTTGTCACATAGAAATAGAACCAGAATATATGTTTTGTTTTAAGAACAACTCCGCGTCATGCAACCATGCACTGGTACAGCCTCATCCAACCAAAGCAAATAACAGTGCTTTACATTTCAACACTTGGGAGAGCCCTCGAGATTTGATACCATTAATAACCATCTACTACCAAAGCCTTATTATAAGCAATCAAAAATCTTTCCATAGCAACATATACTCCACTAGCTCCCAAGATAGCATTTTGTGTTAAGATGCCATATTAACAAATCACTATAGACCGCATTCATTTGGATCACTCACACCCTCTCTAAGCAAGTGGTTCACTTCTTACTACTTTAATCCAACCACTAGTCCAACCTATTGACTTCCCATTTTACACGGCATTTCCATGCGGAGTGGCTGTAACAACCTAAGATTTTGGCATTGCGCAAAGTAACAACAGGTCAATCAAAAGCTATTACCACCACCAACTTATGTACCCTAATACCATCCACATAAAACGTTCGACCAACTGGCAACGAAGGCATTAACCTTCACCGATCCTTCTCCCTCATATGCTTCCCCACATATGCTCGTACTCCTTAAAACCCACATATGAACACTCAAATCACCCCCTTTTATCCAAGAACAAGAGCTAGTTCATCAATACGAGTTGCCCTCCATTGTCCTGTCGATGTGACCTGAGCGATTTATATATAAAAAGGCTAAGCTCTCAAACTCCCTAAGGTAGAGCTTCCATTCGCATGAACAAATTTGACAAGCCGGAGCCTCTACTCGAAACAATTCGCTAAGAGAATGTTTGTGGGGAGAGCAGGGTGCGGTACCTCGCCAGGCTCGGCGGGGTCGGGGCGGGAGTACCGCCGCCGCCGCCCGGACGACGGAGGCGTGGGGGCGTGGTCCCCGCCCCGTGGCGGCGGAGGCGCGGGGACCTCATCGGCCGCGGCGTCGTCGACCTCGCCGGCGAGCCGGGAGAGGCTCTCGCGGTAGGTCGCGATGGAGCTCCGCATCGCGGCCGGCGCCACCGCTCGGATCCGATGGGAGCGTACGAGTTAGGGTTTGGGGCGGCGAATCAAGTCGAGGCGAGGCGAGGTGGGGGAGATCTGAGAGGTGGGAGAAGAGGAGTGGGATGGGGGTAACGGAACGAGGTAGCCAGGTTAGAGACGAAGACACGTTTTTTTTCCACGTTCTTTTTATTTTTTGGTTTTTAATTTGAAAAAAAGCACGGAACGGTATATGGTTCTTTGATTTTTCCAATGGTATAAATTGGTGCCGTTCAATTTAGACATCCAATGGTGAGAACAGCTATATGTGTCGAACTATGCTCGTTCTTTCTATATAGAACACCATTCCCCAATCTCATCTCTCTCTCCCTCTCAATCTCTCACGACCTCTTGATTCCCTCCACCAGAGGTTGTAAGAGAGAGGCATGATGTTGATGTGGGGAGCAAGCTGGGGGCACAAGCTGGTGTTCCCACTACAAAACAAGGCAACGGTCGCAAGTTCGTTGGAGCGCAATGGGCGACCATGGGACTCACCCAAGCATGATCGTAGAGGCAACAAGCAACAAAGTGCGGGGTGGCAGGCATGAGGATGGTGATGGGCAAGCAGCGGCCAAAGAGCAGCACACAGTGGTCCATGCGGCGCACTCGACAACCCGATATTGTGGTGTCTCCCCATTGAGCTTGAAACACCTCAAAAATTCAAAAAATTTGAATTATTTTTGGATTTTTGCTTGAATTCTAATTTCCTTCCCAATTTGGCTTTCTTCCTTGATTTTGTGCATTCCCTCCTTTGCTCCCCACCTTCCCCACCCGTTGGCGTTCCCTAGGAACCCGCCTTCCCCACCGCCCCTTTGTGCCACCCCATCCATGCGGTCGCCTGCTAGGGGCCATTTTTTCGGCCGCCTACCCTACGAGCGTTCACACCTTCTCTATCAGAGCTGACGCCGCAGGCCCCTCCTCAGTGACCCGCTCCCATTGCCATCCACATCTCCACTTCCTCGCTTCACGCGCCCTTGATCCAAGTGCTTTCTCTCGCCGCAGCTCGGCTTCCTCAGCCAATGCGCACGTCTTGCCGTACCTAGTGCCATCATCATCTGCCGACTTCTACAGAGCCGCCAGTGCAACCTCGCTCACGCCATCACTCCCCAGCAGAGCCTCGCCCTCTCTCTCCTCCTCGCCCACCTCACTGCTCCCACCGCCTTCCTCCCGTAAAGCTCAATTCCTTCTACAGAGAGCTTCACACTCCTCTCAATCACTCAACTTAGCCAACCAATTCGACCCAACCTCACCACAGCTCCGCCACCGTTCTCCCCTGAGCCCAGTGAGCCCTAAACACCATTTCCTTCCTCCCTTCACTAAAATCTGATTCCATTCGCCCATAGCATCCTCTTTCCATCCTGAACTCATCGGTGAACTCAATTAGATGAGAGTTTTTCCATTGAGCTCTAGCACTAAAAGCCCCCGTCGGCCATGGCGCCCCTCTCGTGGATAGCCCTCCTGGGGATTGCTCCACCTAAACCCTTGCCACCATCGTGAAACCCATACCCTGTAGATGGCCAAAACGCTCCGCATTTTTTTCGAAGGATCACCAGAAAACCCCAAAGCCACCTTGGAAGTCGTCATCTTCTCTCCTACCGCTGGCCGCCACCACCCATACTCCCGTCTCCCAAAGCCCCAAAATGGAACCATCACCTCAAGTGAAGAAGATTAAGCCCATGTTTTTCTGCCGCTGGAGCTAGCCAGAGGTTGAAGACAACCCTGGGGGTGACGTGGCCCATCCATGGCCGTCCACGTACCGCAGACCAGTAGCCAGGATCGGTGCGTGTTGGCGCCAGGCCGAGAAGGCCTGGCACGCAGTTGGGCCGAATGGCCGACCCGCCCCGCCATTTAAAATAAAACGCGCATGCGTCGCACTGTGCAAATGGGGTGGCCCGACACTGTAGCACTATAGCAGCTACTGTTCACCCGAGCCCAAAATATCAAAAATACCCCATTTCAACCGTTTCAACGCACCAAATCCATTTTTGGCCTCCGTTCCACCAGTCTCGGCTCCAATAAAATCCAAAGCAACTCCATTTGGTTTTTATTGTATTTTATTCTTTTTTATTTTAATTTATTTCTTCTAGATTGATTAGTTTCAAGCACGGACTTTATGTTATTTTATGTGTTTGCACTAACTTCCGAGTACTCCGAGGCAACAGAGCAAGGACCGGATCCAAGTGTTGAAGTATACAAAACAGTAGAGTTCACAGAACAACAAGGCAAGTTACAAGTTTTTGACTATATTAAACCCTATGAAATTTAAATTATTTAATTACAGTACTTGCATTAATCTTATTTGTGAAATATTATTTGGTTAGAATAAATGTTTAGATTGACTTATTAATTAGTTATGTCCTACCACTGAAAAATGACCCGTTTAATTTGAGACCATATTAACCTTGACAATCTTAGTAATATTTAATTATTGTATAAATAATTGTAGATTAATTCATTCAAAATTTTATACTAATAAGCGACTTGGTATTTAGTCGGTAGAATTGTTAAAATGGAGTTAGGGTAAGGGGTGTTGTGGAAAATCACAAGATGGCCTTTGTCCACAACCTTACCCTAGAGTGGAGGCTTCCGCGATGGGTGGTAGTGCCATCGAGCATAGATGATCTGGGATGTGGTTGGCAGCGTCAAGTAAAAAGTAAGGACAAAAATCTTATACTGAGTAAAGGACACATTGATCGCTCAACCACAAGTGTTGACTTGTCAACCTTTGTCTAGTAGCTGCTCAACTCGATTAAATCTCTACAGGTGACAGGAGTGTGGATGATAGGGATTTGGTATGCGGAACGGTAAAACCATACCTAATAATGGTAGGGGCCACTCAGGGCGGACAAAAGTATTAGATCTAGCCAGTTAAACTGGGTCTGAGTAGATCTACCGGGTAGAGCCTATATAAAGAATTGAGCAATGAAAAACCTCATTTTCTCAACTCAGTCACAGGCTAACTGAAGCATGTCTATAGCTTGACATTAAGATTTGACAAATCTTGTGGGTAAAATTGAGCAACTCTGCAGAGTGAAATAAATGATACTCGAATATGTCGTGCTTCCGGTAAATGAATTTGTGTTTATTGGGTGATACCAATAGCGAGACATAAGTAGATTTCTTTATGTTTTAAATTGAGTAAACTGAGTAATCAAGTGTTGAAAACCCCCTTAATCTTAATAAGTTTTCATTTGTGTTTTCTTGTTTAAAAGCGTTTACAAATAAAAATTGTATCCACCCTCGTTAATAAAACCAGTATATTCCCACCCTTTGATAAATCCTGGCAATTAGTTAAAGTAGGATTAACCCTTGTAACTTGTTGGATATGGTTGTACTCATTACTTGCTAAACAACAAACAGAAGAGCAATGGACATCGATGAACAGGTTGTTGATGAAAATCTGAAAGGACCCTACTTCTTCAGTGACCAGTGGTTTTTGGTATTAGCCGTGCTCAAGTACGCATGTGGGAGTTTCTTTTGTCACTAGTAATGAGCATACCATCCACATATAGAAGAAGTAGTGTTCTACCTCGAGGTGAGACATGGACAAAAAGATCAGGATCGTGGGCACTGACAGTGAAACCGGCAGTGGTAATCACTGAGGTGAAACACGCAAACCAGGCACAAGGGGCCTATTTGAGGCTATAAAGAACACAACGAAGATGACAAACATGGCCATCTAGAACAGAATACCCAGGTGATGGCTGCATGTAAACCTCCTCATGCAAAACATCATTAAGAAAGGCATTCTTAATATCCAGGTGAGAGATAGACCATCGGTGAACAAAAGCAACCACAACAAGAGTGCGAACAATGGTCATATGGGCAACAGGGGCTAACGTCTCATCGTAATCACGACCATACTCCTGCTGAAAGCCACGAGCCACAAGACGAGCCTTATAGCGCTCAATAGTACAATCAAACCTAGTTGTAATCTTGTACACCTACTAGCACATGATAGGACGAGCATGCACAGGTGTCAGTACAATATCCCAAGTCTCCATTCATCTGAGAGCATCAAGCTCCTCTGCCATAGCGATCTGCCACTCAGAATGAGAAGCAGCCTCACGATAAGAGCTGGGCTTAGTGACAGAGAGAGAGCATGAGCGATCGAAGTAAAACCAAGATGACCAGGAGATCAAAGGGATGTCCGATCACAAAGGGCGTAACAAGGTGCATTTTCAGAGGAATCAGACGTTAGTGTTAGCAAAATACTAGAAGATGAGTCTGCTGAAGGACGAGAACGTCTGGAGTAGTGCACCCTAGAGAAATAAGACAGTGGTGCTGTAAAAGCAAGAGGCGGTGCTATAGAAGGCAACACAGGAAATGAAGGTACAGAAGGAACCGCTGGAGACAGGCTAAAAGAAGGTTATGAAAAAGGAGAAATAAGTGAAGAGTCAAGGAGAGACAACCAGGAGATCATCTCAATGGTGGAAGCAAGATGAGGAGCTGAATCTCGCTAGAAGAAAGGTTGAGATTCATCAAAGACAACGTCTCGTGAGATCCTAATCCGTCGAGTAGAAGGATCATAGCAGCGATAACCCTTAAGCTCAGAACTGTACCCAAGGAACACATACTCAACTGACTAAGCTGACAGTTTGGTGCACTCACAAGGCTGCAGTAAGACAAAACAGGTGCAGCCAAAAACACGAAGGTGGATGTACTAGAGGCTCTAGAATAAAGACGCTCTATAGGACTGACATCCTTAAGAGCAGTGGAAGACTGCGTATTGATGAGATATGCAGCTGTAGAAATAGCCTCCGCCCAGAACGATGGTGGAACATGAGAAGAAAAAAGAAGAGTGCGAACAGTCTCAAATAGATGACGATGCTTGTGTTCAGCAGCCCCATTCTTAGCATGGGCACCAGGACAAGATGACTGGTAAAGAATGCCCTATTCAGAAAGAAATTGTCTAAAAACACTAGAACAGTACTCTCCAGCAGAATCACAGCGAAAAGTACGGATAGAGGACTCAAACTGAATATGAACCATCATGGAAAAGCTACGATAGATCGCAAGAAACTGACCACGATTAGACATAGGGAAAAGCCAAGTGAAACGGGAATAATCATCAATGAAAATTATATAGAATTTATACCCGCCTTTTGAGATAATAGGCGCAAGTTCCATACATCTGAATGAACTAAATCAAAAGGACGAGAAGACATGGACTCACTAGAATGATAAGGAAGTTGTAGCTGTTTGTCCAGCTTACAACCCTGACAAAACATTGACGTGTCAACAGTAACACATCCAAGAACACCCTGATGAATTAATGAAGAAAGACAGGACCCACACAAATGTCCTAAACGATGATGCCACTACGCAAAAGCTCCAAAGGTGGTGGCAGCAGTGGCGGTAGAGGCAGACATAGCAGAAGCAGCTGAAGTGGACGAAAGGTGAAGGCGGTCGAGAATGTAGAGACCCTGACAATCCCTACGGTGCCAGCCAGTTCCAAGTACTGTCCCTGTTTGTCGATTCTAGACGAAACAGGTGTGAGAGTCAAAAACAATCCTACAACCAAGATTAGTGAGTTGTCCCACCGAAAGAAGCTGCATGGTAAGCTGGAGAACAAGAGAAACAGCTAGAACAGAAAAGTCAGTGAACAAAAGAATGCCCTGATAACTGACAGACAAGAAAGTATCGTCAGCTGTCTGAACAGTGATAGGAAAATCAGGAGGTTCCACTGAAGTGAGAGATGTGGAGTCCGGTGTCATGTGAAAGGAGACACCAAAATCTAGAACCCAAGAGATACCTGGAGGAGATGTCTGAGCTAGACTGGCAGAACCTGTTGAGCTGTGAGAGAGCTACTGAAGTAGAGCCTAGCATAGCTGCTGAACAGAGTCACCTTTCTGAGCAGAAACTGATGAGTTGGTCTGTCCTCCTGTGAAGGAAGGGCCTCCCTATCCTCCTTTAGTCACCCACCCCCACGTACCTTGTTCCGCTTTTTCTACACCGCACAACTCTAGTAGTTGTGCCCAAAGTTCTTGCAGTAGTTGCACTGAACTCCAGTTGGTGCGAGAACAGGAGCGGAGACATGCACCTGGGGAGATGCCATAGTCGAAGAAGGGGCAACAAGCACAATCGGAGTAAACTGTGCTGTTAACCTAAGACGAATCTCTTCAGCCCGAAGCATTGAAAGGGCCTCTGTAACAGTCAGCCATGGAGAGCGGCTTAGCATTTGAGCTCTGACAGACTCAAACTCTGGGCAAAGGCGGCAGACGAAGTCATAAAGGCGAAGGCGATCATGATCCACCTTCTGCACTTTGTGACACTCCTGACAAAGTGGAGAGGCCAGCTCATCTAGCTGGTGCCAGAGACTTGTCAGGGCCCAATAGAAGTCGTCAACGGAAGAATCTCCCTGACGAAGCGTCTCCAACTCACGCTGAAGTGAAAAGAATTGAGCATCACTGCTCTGCCGATATCGCTCATGCAAGTACTCCTAGATCTGTCAAGTAGACCGTAGACCAACAATATCTGGCTAGATGGAGTCGTCGACACAGACTACCAAGATGGCACGAACACAGACCTCGTCAGCACACCAGTGCTCGAAAGTGTCAATGGCATATTGAAAAGTCTTATCAGCAGTATCAGCAGCAACCTTTGCCTCCTTCTTGGCAGCCTCATCTGCTGCAGGAGGTGCAAAAGTAGACTGCCTAGGAAGAGGCTGAACCGGCGGTGGTGGAGAAGGGCGTGCACCGGTGACATGTCCCCAAAGGCGGAGATCATCAAGTGTGATCTCCATGAGAGAAGACCATAACATGTAGTTCGTTCCATAGAGCTTTGTTGTCGAGAATAGAATCGCAGCAGATGGAATGGAAGCCATCGGTAGGCGGCGTTGGACGGCGCGGCGACCAAGGCAATGAAGTCTAATAGGCGACGCTGGACGGCACAGCGGTTAGATCAACGTTATATATATTTTTTCTTTTTTTCTCTTTTTTTACAAAACTACAAAAAGAACCGAAGTCAACTTTGGCCAAAACAGACGGCTGACTGCCGACTCACTCGGGCATCGTCGAGGGCGGACGGCGAAGCAAAAGCCGGCGGAGTGGCAACCGATAGCTCAAGGGATCGGGTGGAGACGGCAGCAGCCCGGCGGCGGCGACAGCAATGACAGATCGGCGCTAGACGATGCCAGATCGAGCGAGAAAGCACCGGATCTGGCGACGGTGACCCGGGCGGCAGTGGCTCGAGAGGAGACGGCCCAAGCGGCGGCGGCGGCACGGGCAGAGACAGCCCGGGCGGCGGTGGCGACTCGGGCGGAGATGGCCTGGGCGGCGGCAGTTGGGGCGGCGACAGCTTGGGCGGCAGCGGCGACAGCCTGAGTAGTGGCAGCGGCAGCCTAGGCGACGTCGGAGCTGCAAAAGAACAAGATCAGAGCCCTAGCTCTGATACCATGTTATGAATATTGTGCGTATATTCATGAGACCCAAAGTGCAATATATATAGGGAATAAAAAGGGATATATAGAGTAATATGCCATATACAGATGAGGAAACCAAGATATATAATAAAATGAATAACAATCCTATTGTATCCTTAATAAAACAGTTTAAATTTTTTAATAAATCTATACTTAGACAGTCCCAGGAACTTGACATCTTTAAATAGTTTCCAATAGGAAGCTTAGCAGATCGAATCCCTTAATCAACCGCTTTTTTCATTGTTATGCCTTTCCATCTGTTCTGATCCACTAGACCACCAATAACATGTCAAGATTATGAAGCACAGTCTGAGCATCCGCTGTAAGATACACAAGGTTTTCTTTACGATATAATGCTTCAAGATAAGGATTGTCCTCTTTTTCAATGATCCACTTATCATACCCAGGAATCCTCTGAAGGTGGGTCGGCATTTCTCCATTGCAACCTGTCAACCATAGATGAGCCGGGGTTGTAGATCTCCCATTCACTGCATAGCAGTACATAATCTGAAACTTGCATTAGTTCATTGGTAGCAAGTTTTTCAAAGTATTCCACATCCATGCCAGCAGAAGATATGTTGCTACACAGGCAACAATAATATTACATTGCAGAGATTGGTACTAATGCCCTTTGATCCAATATCACAAACTTGTTCTAAAGACAAGAAACAAACAGTGGCATGATACCTCCAAGATTAACACTAGGGGTAGCACAATCATGTTCTTGAGGAGGCATCATGACTAGTGAAACATGCAGATAAGGTGCAATCTTCTACATCAATGACCCAGTTTCTCTTACAAGTATAAAGCAAGAAGACAGTCTTAGAGCATCTCCAAGAGAGGCTCAATATTTTGTCCTCTAAAATCTCATATTGGAAGTTTTCCTAAAAAAATTGTCCTCTAAATCTTTCCCCTCCTTCAGCAGCTCCTCTAAACTTGGATCCCTAAAATTACTATCTAGGCACTGTATATTTGATGGTGATCCACCTCAATTTTAGAGTACCAAAATTATTAGGTGTGTTTTAGAGTATCTGTTGGAGTTTGTTTTTAGTTTTCATACCCAATATTTTAAGATAGGGGGTGAGAAAGAGCATCTCTTGGAGATGCTCTTAGCAGTTGGAACAGATGACAAATATGTGAACATTGGGAGCCTCAGGGCATCTTTTTAACTATTCTTAGCTACTCATTTTAATACAATCCATGCTATTTCAAGCACATTTCACATATAATCCATATATCAACACCTGCCATTCCCTTCTATCCGAGGAAACCACTCATGGATCGGCTATAAAGGAGCCTATTTCAACTTTCATGAATCAACTGATCCGCAAAACGCGTGAAGAACCGACGATACAACCCCAACAGCTCCAAGGGTCGTCGCAAGTGTCTTGTTTCTAGCGTGCGTCGACGACTACTCCCTCGTTAATTAATTTCTCTATATTATTATAAAATCCTATATAATATCTTTTAAAGACATCTAATACAGACTATTAGAGATATCTTTAGAGAGAACTTTAAAAGACAGACTATTTTATATACCTTTGTTCCGCTTTCTCTTCGCTGAGAAGTTCTTCGGACTGATCAACAATTCGGTTTTCTGCAGGAGTATCATTCTTCTCCAGATTCGAGCGTCTTTTTGAAATGAAATCTTTTCCGCGTCGAGATGGTCTGCTCCTTTGGTTAACTCTGAATTTTTTGAGCATAACGTTTTTACAGAAGAGTGAGTACCTGTGGACGCTAAGATCTGCGGTTTTGGATCTAGGTTGAACTAAAGGGCCGTCTGGAAGACAGGGGGCATCCTATGCAATTTCTATGTTTGAAAATCATATTTATTCCATGATTCTTTTTTGGTTTATAGTTTGTCTTTGGATGGAAACATGCAGTGCATTTCTGTAATCTACTGTACAACACATAACTTCTTGTATTGTGTGGTGTATTCTCTGTTCTTGCCTTTATTAACTTAAGTAATCATGTAAAAAATTAGCAGCTTGCACATAAACGTCTTCCAACTGTTACGGCAACCAATTGTACCAGCATAGACCTTTCGGACCTTTACCACATATGACCAAAGAAAATTTGACAAATTGTGACGAGAATGAGAGACTAGGAAGCTTTCTTGGCGACCAAACCACAAGAAAATCAGAGGGTTTGGCCTGTTGCTGTACATCGCATGTCCATTCATCGCAGGATGTCACTTGCAGCTACAGCCTCAGAAAACACTGGGCCAACCAAAACCCCTCAAAATATTCCTTTTTAGGTTTCTGATTCTCTCTTGTCATCTAAACTTTTCTTCCTGTTTGTTAAATAAACGTGCTTCACAAATCATACCTATATTATAGCCGGGGGAGTTCTCGGCTCCTCACCGTGTCCACATCACCTTTTATGCGAAAAAGTCCCTGCATTTTTCGAAATAGCGTACAGGTCCTCCGTTCTCGTAAAAAAGTCCCTATCAGGTTTTTCCCGAAAACCCCCTCCACTCCACCGAAATTACGTATCCTTTGTTGGATAGCACCCCACGGTTTTTCAAAATTACGTATAGATCCTCGTTTAGTTACGTAAAGATCCTTACAGATCCTTAGTTTTTTACGGAAAAAAGCATTCGATTTTCTCGAAATTACATGCATGTCCTCAATTTTTTTTAAGAAACTATTCGCGAATTGCCATCTCTTTTACTTCGGTCCACACGGTAGCTAGCGCGGCGTGACGCCGCGCTTACGCAGCTAGTAAATAACATGCACAGAAGATTTTAGGGCCTGTTTGGTTGGTGCCTAAGTTTGTCATGCCTAAGCTTAGGCAATGTGTGGCTGCCACAGAAAGTGCGGCTAACAAAATCGAAGCCACACTTGTGGCAAAGTTTGGCAAGAAACTGAGTCTATGACGTGTGGGGCCGGGTGCTAAGAAAGTGTGGCATGCCACAGTTACGTCAGTGAACCAAACAGCTACCTAAAAACTGTGGCACGCCTAACTTGTGGCTAGGCAATTTCTGGTCATGAACCAAACAGGCCCTTAAGCCACAAGTCTGAAAATTAGTCTCCGCAAATTTAAGTCATGGGAAACTTCCATGCTATATCTTTTATTCTCTTCTACAATAATGAGCGGACAGTACTATTTTTTTCCTTCGTTCCAAGAGTGCAGAACTGTTGTGCATGGCCTATCCTTGACTTTAAAAGTACCCCTTAATTATGTATCAAAACTCGCAACCATCAGTACATGGCAACAAATGTGGGGGTATAGTTGAGATGTATTCTTTGGAGTAAAATAAATTCTTGAATTGCTATTAATTTCTGCCACACCAACAACGGTGTCTGTCAGAAAAGAATGGTAAGGGTGGAGAGTGGAGACATCTACAAAGGGCAAGCAAAACCAGGATACAATCTGCAGATCGATTTTAGTAAGAACTCGTGATTCTAGGCAGTGTGGTCTTGCGAGGAAAAGATACAATACTTTTCCTTTGCAATGAAGATATCTGGTTCGGTATGAACTGGCACTGCTTGATACAAGAATGCCACAGAAAAATGGCAAAAGAAAACAAAATCTCTACAGTGCCGATTTCATTTCATTCAGTCATTCCCTGCAGTGGGGATGTATCATTCAGTATAATCTTGACCCTAACACACTGTTCACAAAATTCTTCCTCAGGAAAGCATTGTTCATCACAGAGCTGAACACATAGCTCCTGCATAGCAAAATCTTGTGGTTAGCTAGTATTTAAATTATCTGCAAGTTACTGGTGAAATGATAGAATGATTCAACAACTAATTACACAAATATGAAGTATGCACAAATGACAGAACAATTGCATTTGTTTCTCCAATCCCAAAAGTCTGGTTTACATTGACTTTGGCTTCGTCATTTATCCATGGTCCTTTCAAATTTAATAGAAAAGAGTATTCGTAACATGCCTGATACCATAACAGTGGGTGGGACCGCAGATTCATAATATAAAACAGGACCAGTTCCTGACTGACAGCAGGTAAAAGTTCCAAGATGATAACAACTGTCCCTAAGCAGCTGAGTATACATATCAGGTCATTTGAAGAGTTAAGAGTAATGCTGACCGCTGGAACTCAGCACACGTGCAGCAAGAAACCATCCAGCTGATTTTGCCCAAGAAGGCAAGAACAAAAATTAGTTTGCATCCATTATAATTTCTGCTAAGCCTTGAAACCATTATCCACTAGCCAAACTCTAACCAACCCATAATTTGGCAAACCTGTGCTATAGTCTTAAGTTAGAAACCGAATGGTCCGAATCAATCGAAACTAACATCCTGTGTTAACTTATTGTGAAAATGGTAATTTGTCACCAATTTCTAGTTCCACCCCTGCTGGTTTCACCATGCGTAACAAATAATCCAGAATATATATGCAGCCATGTATTCTTAGGGCAGCAGCTACAATTCTTGCAACTACAGGGGATTTTCTTGAATATAACTCAGTTTCTCAATCTCTTTTTTCTCTTATATACAACTTCAAGGAAATTATATAATTTCTCTGTTCATATATCTCTCCTACTTCTCTAGTCCTTAAAGTTCAATGCTCAAGACATAATGACTGTCCAATACAGGATTTGAATAGATCCGGCCATCGAAGATAATATGACAAAGTTCCTAGCTAACAAATGGCCCAAATTGCAAACAAGCATTCTCCAGGAATTCAATACTCAATCTTGACAATAGAAATATGGATTATCAAGATAACATCCACATATCGAACAGAAAAAAGGAATCAATAACAAGGTCAATAGATATCACAAAGGAGGCTTTAAAACCTGAGGGCCACGATGAACAACATAGCTTTGCTTCATTTACATGCTTCACAGCAAGCCCAATCATCCACGATCCTACACTAACATCATCATGCGCATATGTCCGGAGAACATGCCTATCATCAAAAGGTGCCACCAAAGATATATCACTGAAAGTACTTTCTAAAACTTTTCTTGCTGTCTACTTTTTAGATCCTTGATTCCTTGTTGGAGCAGAAAATTGAAATTAGTGCAAAAAGTACAGGTTGTGTACCTGTTTATAGAAATGAACTGAGCCACAGCCCTTGATATGACAAACATTTCACCAGAAGCATGCCAGAAGTATCTATTATTTGATAAATTGAAATAGATGAGCCACAACAGTAATTGTTTTGAATGCTCCATCTAGTAAATACACAATACATGTAAAAAGGAGAGTTAATATTTCTAATGAAAGTTACTTACGATTTCCCATCACCAAATTTCCACCAGTCTGGTTCATACCACTTATGAGTCCTGTTTTTAAGGAAGCTGTTAGAAAAGTTTGTCTAACAAAGAATATGTGTGCAAAAAGAAATACAATACCAAGTTCCCGAAAAGATTTGTTGAAGACACTCACGATTCAGAAAAGACCTCGCCAGATTTCATACAGCCTATGTAGACACGAGGCTTGTCCCAGTGAGTTTTGAGTATTGCACTCAAAGTGTCTGCACAAAGACAATATTTTGTTCCATATTAAGTACTACTTTTCCTCAAGAAAAAAAGTACTATGTTTGCAATTATTTCAAAACTATAACACCTATACATCCGTTGTG
The DNA here is from genome assembly GCA_017311315.1 of Dendrocalamus latiflorus. Taxonomy (NCBI): domain Eukaryota; kingdom Viridiplantae; phylum Streptophyta; class Magnoliopsida; order Poales; family Poaceae; genus Dendrocalamus; species Dendrocalamus latiflorus. Next base: position 18,656,556 of record CM029624.1, on the reverse strand, counting down.
AAAGAAGTAATCCAGCATCCTAGAGTATGCAGATTGACCCTTTTTACAGGTCAGCGAAGTTCAAAAGATTGAGGCTCGTTACTTTTTGCTTTAGACAACTATACATACATATCATAGCTAATTTAAGTTAATGTCCCAACTCCCAAATTCATTACAATCATAACATATCAATAAAATATGCTGGAACACTGAATTTAGCAATAACAAAAAAATGCTACTTCAAAACACATCATGCAGATCAGCAGATGGCTACAACTCCCACTAGTCCAAAAATAGTTGTCACCTTTCTATGCAACTATGCATGCAGGTCAAAATTTTCTACCATTAACCACTAGCCCATTCATAATATTTAGGTTGGCCATACAAAAATTATACTAGCATGTCTGTCATAAGAATACCTTCATAGCATTACAATTTCATGAATGTTTTACTAGCATATTAAAAACCATGCACAATCAAAATACATCAAGTAGTTTGAACAGAAGGGAGTATCATTTATCCCACAAAATTATAACAGATGTAATAAAAAAATACTAGGCACTAATGGAACCACTTAAAGTTAACAGATGGTACGTACCAACATTTATGTATATATCATCATTGACCTTAGCATAAAATTCAGTATCAAATGTTTCTGCAGCATTAGCAAAGAAACGTTTTGTCTTCTTAGTTAGCTCTTCATCAGACTCTATATGATCATCCTGCAATGCCATTTAATAGTCAAGTAACCGAAAAGTGAAAAAAAAAAGCCAAGCAAATTATCGAAAATGCGAGAAAGAAAGTTTTTTATAGTCACAACTCATGATTTTTTTCATATCAAAATTTGGATACTAAAAAAACAAAGCAACATATAGCAAAGAACTAGGCACGAGGTCATTGGACTGGTATTTTAAGAGGCACATTATACACAGTAATAAGACGAAAAACTATCAAGAAAATATTAGAAATCTGCATTCAACACTAAGAAAAGAGCACAATAAGCACAGAAGTTGGTAAAGATGACATCCTATATAGCGTAAATATCATATGTTCGATTCATCAAGCAGGCTTACCAAGATCAAGAAATCCTTCGTACTTCTATTCTCGTCATCAATCTCCCTGTCAAAAGTATCTCCTCGATTTGCACTACATGGATGAGGAACTATCAAATTTCTAGACTTTGTATGGTCATTCGGTCCAGTAGGGTAATAAGTATGGCACACCAATAAATATATGGTACCTTCTTCCTACTATGAAGCGTACTACAATGCCTTTTTCTTCTTCTAGTTTCTTCAGCATTGAACCTGCGCAGAGAAGTAAATTTAAACCACAGACAACAGAGAGCATTTCTTACCCAACAGTAAGTTGGGAAAATAATGAAATAAAGATAACACATTTTTATCTTTATGAACTGAAGGTTATTTTAAATAATTAATTTAAAAGTTTGTCTAACAATACTTCATTATAAGAATAATTACAAGTGCAACATTTGCATCTAGATTCATTCAACCACCTATGAATGCCAAATTCTGAAGGTTGTTGATCAAATAGTAATACATTTACATAAGACGGGCTCTATGTCCAGGTCTTTAAAACTCTGATGTATTTTCAGAATTCCATAAAATGTACTTCAAATTCTTCAGTGACAGGTCTTTATAAAATTCTCAAAACAGGCAACTTATGAGCACACTACGTGACTTTATGTAGAATATTATCATGCATCAAGTTTAATTCAGAACAAGTATCAGGTGTCATTTTTCCAGCAGTCACATCAGCAAGAAATAGATTTTCAAACATTCTGATAATTGACATGAATAAAAGTTTCTTTCAGTTACTAACAGTCTAACACCCATGATCTGGTAATCAGTCTAATGGTAGAAAGTAATCGTTCTTATGTTAAGGTACTATAAGCACTTTGTAACTTAATTATCACCACTGAATTACCAAATCTAAGTATCACTATTATGATATGAATTTATGGCCCTGGCCTATTAAGATACATACTATGAAGTGGTACCTGTCGGAAGCCATGATTTCCTGACAGCATCGCGGTAGTTTTTCCTGCCAAAGCTTGTCATTATGCCAATAACAACCAGTGGTTTATTCCTAGAATGAGTTCCATTTGTCTCAGAGGTATATTTCCCAACAAAACCTTCATGCTTTGCTGCAGCCAGATCCATCTCAAGTGATGCCAACCGCTTGCCTTGCTGCCTAAAAATAGAGAATGTTTATCACTAAAGCGCTTACTGAGTTACTATAGCTCAAAGTCTCAACTATAATAAATCCCGCGAGTTTGAAGCACCAGCTCCAATTTCCTGGCAAAAACTAGATAATGTACTACATAGCATGGCACTTAGCAATTTGTCAGATTGTACATTAAGAAGGCAACATTTGCGTATTAATGGGCCCTGCAAGGTCAGAATTACCTGCATGCAACAACCTTCAAGGTGTCATCCACCGATATTGCCGATTGCCCCTGAATTTTACAGAGCTTGCACGCTTAGGCGCTTAGCTCACACCAAAAGGCAGATAGTTGTACTAGAGAACAAAAAGGGCAATCCGGGTCTGAAGCAACATACCTGGCCAGTTCGCCTGTCGAGTTCTTTTATCAGGTAAACTCGATTCTGAGCATCCTGCCACAATCTGAAATCTCCAAAAGTCAACAAAAATTCCCTCTTGGAACAGCACAAGGTCAAAACCCAATCACATATACATAGAAAAGAACAAAAAAAAGAGCTCTCGCATTACTAAGGCAACCAGATCAAGCTAACGTGCCCAAGAACTAATATAAGTCTTAAACAGAACAAAAACAATCCCAGGATGAACTGGGACACTACAAGATCCAAATACTGTACAAGAAAATACGAATACACGATAAAAATCGAAGCTCTCCCTCCGTACAATACCAAGATTTCGCTCAAGAGATCCAAAGTTCGCCAAGAATTCTCCATTGCGACAAGCAATGGAGCAAAATTTTCCCTAGCAAGACCTTCCTAAGCTTCGCAAACTACACATTTCTCCCGCCAGAACAATCCAAGGATCCACAATTCCCCCAGAACGATGGCAACACATGCCAACCAAAGGAAAAGGAACCTCCCAGAGGGAGTCAGGCGCGAGCATTCCCAAGAAGCGACGAATGCGGCGAGCGGGCGGGCGGACTCACCGGCCGGCGACATAGAAGGAGGCCATGGTGGCGAACATGGCGAGCATCATCGCCGACATCGGCGACCGCAGCGCCCGCGCGGCCGACGCCGCCGGCCGCCGCGGGCCCTCCCGGATCTGCATCGGGATCTCAGACACACCCCCCCGGATCCCGCCCGCGCGGCTCGTGGGGCCGGCGCTCCGCTCTCAGCACGGGCCCGCCATGACCCCCGCCGCGGATATCTCTGTGCCGCTCTTCGGAACCTTCCGGAAACCGGCGGCGAAGGGTTCTCCGGGTTCTGGAAGCTTCTAGAAGCCGCGGCGGGAGGTGGCGGAAGGGAGGAAGAGTGAGTGCGGCGTCACGAACCGTTTCGTCGTGTGTTTTTTTTCCTTGCAACGATTTGGATTTCGGAGATCCCTCCTTTGAATTCAATGGAGGAAGGACCAAGCGAAGGATGGGAATGTTTCGTCAACAGGGGGTTGGACCACACGTGGTCAGGTAAAAGCATACTACAGCCCAATTATGGATTAATATTTTAGCAAGTAATAAAGTGGTGTTTATCTTGTTGCTTGTGGACAGTCTGTCGTATTACAATTGGTTCACACGATCTTTAGGAGAGTAGACATGTCTTCACATAATCTTTCAAGATTATTTCATTTTGCGATGATATGTTGAGTGTAAAACCAAAATTACAATTGTAGATGTGGTATGATTACCACTAATATTGATAATCTAGATAGTCTTTTGAGTATTGACACGGACGTTGCTCTATAGTATCAGGTAAACTCGTAATTAGGAAAAATGACCTGCTCTCAGGCCTAAGAGGATCATGGCTCTTCATTTTGCTGGAAAATTCTTATACTTTTTTACCACCTAAATATTATTGCTAAATGCTTAATGCCCTCTCTGGAAAGGACTTAAGTATGTTTTTGTTAGATTTGCCCTGCCCTAATTTTGCTTTAGGATTCGCCACTACCTAAACTTCAAATATTTCACTATGCCACCATGCAATATATAAAATGTTGAAAATCAAGGCGTTGATCTTGCTTTTACATCTTGTTTCTTTAACTCATGCTTATAAAAATGTAGCTAGAATTCTAATATCTCCGGATTTTTAGGAAAAAGTCCGCATTACAACCTTCAACTATGGTCTAAACACTTTTCAAACTCCAACTCTAAAATCGTTTAAAATACAACTCTTAAAACTAGTGCAAAACACACCCCTTGCCTAAAACCACCTTAGTTTTGGGCGAGTTGACACCTACATGTCAACATTTTGCCAACATGGCATCATATATATCACTAAGTCAGGAAACTACATTGAAAAAAGAATGTGGCACATGGTCATACTCTCATCCCCTTCTTCCTCCTCCTCCTCCTCTCTCTCCTCATCAATTTCTTTGCTCAAACCTGAGTGGGATGCGCTCGGTTTGTCAGTCGTCATCACTCCCTCCCTCGCTAGCTGCCTCCTCCTCCTCCCCCTCTCCGGTCACGCTAGTGGTGGTGGTTTCGTCAAAGTCGCATTGAGGACGCGCCAATGATGCTTGAGGTGGCATTAGCGCTTCGGGGGCACACGGCGACGATGATAGGATAGCCGGGGAAGAGAGATGACCATATCAAAATGTAGAATGTGAATACGGGAAGCTATTGTGCTTATAAATTGAGAGGAGACTCACCGTAGGTGGCGTATGGCATTGGCAAATCTTGTTGGGGCTGAAAAAGAAGAATGCATATTGCTACTGGCTCAAAGCTAAGGATTGAAATTAATTTGTCAATATGAATGCGGGAGAAGTGGAACAAGTTTTGACATGAGTGGTTTTAAGAGAGACTCATCAAAGTGGGAGATCGAGCGCTGCGGGTACGGTGGAGCTTGAGTAGGAGCAATGGGGGGTGGTCGCCATTGCTTACTCTCAGGTAGGGAGAAGAGGAGAGAGGACAAGAAGTGTGCAGGGAGGAGAGGAGGACTTCTAGTGCTTCTTGGTGCTGGCAGGTTCTAGTAGCAAAGTATGTCATAGGAGACGAAGGGAGGGAGAGGTGGTGGAGGAGGCAAATGGAAACAATGGCCATGGTAGGAAGAGGAAGGGGGAAAAGAAGAAGATATATTAGAGTATGACAAGTGGGACTCGAGTTTCAAACATTCTATTTTATATGTGACAAGATGCCACTTGGATGCCATGTCAACATAATCTTGCCTACTAAGATGCCACATCGACCAAAAACCACTATAGTTTTTGGGTAAGGGGTGTTCTGCACTTGTTTTGAGAGTCAAGGGTTGTGTTTTAGATGGTTTTAAAGTTGAAGGTTGAAAAATAGACTTATGCCATAATTGAAGATAGTAATACAGACTTATTTGTACTTTTGTACTTGAGCCTTTATTCACACTTCTTTAATTAAGTGACAAAGGACAATGTTGACATTTAGATTTTCTCAATAAAGTCCTAGTTATACTTGTTGAGTGTCAACTTCAAGCACTCCAATCCTTAGGAAAAAACTTTAAACACTCAACAGTTCGCCACATGCTTTGTAGTGACATAGAGAAAATTCCAAAACCTCTGTGCAACTAACTTTCCTAATTGTAATAAGTTCATATAATACTTTAAACTTTGTTTAAAAATTCGTCCAGCACCTTGAATTATGAAATCAGATATTTAACCCCCGAACCTTGCAATCCAATTCAAATAACACCATGATCAGGTTTCGCATGGTGGTATTGCCCGCGTGGCGCGATGAGTGGGTGTTTTGCCATGTAGGATGATACACTGGCCAAGTTGGGTCAATGACATGTAGGGCCTACAAGGGCTTCCCCCACTAATCTCCTAGTTGTGCTTCTATGGCTACCACCCCCTATAGTTTCTTCCCTCTCTGTTTCAATTCGGGAGAGAAGGTCATGTGGGTCCCACCTATCATTCACCTAAACTTGACCACATGTTGTTCACTCGTTGCGCTATATGAGCAATACCATCATCCGAAACTAGGTCATAGTATTATTTGAATTAGATTACAAAGTTTAGAGGGGTCAAATGTCTTGTTTTATAGTTTGAAGTGCTGGACGGACTTACGAGCACAACTCATAATGTACTTTTTTTCCTTCCTAATTTTAGCGTTAAGGTAGGAATAGTAGCCAACTAGCCATAACTCATATCGCACGAGAGAGCAAAATAGGGATGGCGCATGAACTAGCAGTCTAGCACGAACTAGTAGTCTAGCGCAACTAATATAGAAGGACAACATATTTTGCTACATGGTTAGATGAAACCCCTAAATACATTAAGGAACGTATAAGAGATAATCGTAATATCCTCGGTTAAGCAATGAAGCTCTCTATTTTCCTAAAAAAACACTCTCAATATTAAGCATAACCCAAGGGTTACTTTGTGAAATAAAAAAAGCCATACTTTACGTAATGATTGCTCAATGAATTCTTGATCTAGATTAGATAAGCTAAGGCTACAAGTCGACGTCGTAACCACCACAAAACCGCAATAAAGCCGTTCATGATTTGTCGACAGGTCCGGATACGCAGCTCCCAGTTGTCCACTCGCGAGTGGCCAAAGAATAAAAAAGACAAAAGTATTATAAATTTCTGTCTCGAAAAAATTGAATTGGGCCAGATTTACCACGTAGTTCATGGGCTGAATGGTGGGCCATGCTGGTCATACACACAACACGGAACACCTCTAAGTTCTAACCTGGCACACAGGTGGATTGGAGAGTGAAACGCTGGAACAACGGCACTGGCTGCTGCTTCGAGCTTCGAATCCTCCGATCTCTTCTCCTCTCCTCGTGGTCGCGGAGCGCCTCTTCTTCTCTACCCCGAGGTGCACAACATTCTTGTAGTTGTAGGCTTCTACGACCTTCTTTAATTGAATCCCTCCGGGGAATGTTTTTACGTGATTCCTTTAGTTAGTTGAATCTTAAGCACAAATCGGTGGAGAAAGGTCGCGCTTCGGTTTAGTGAGGTTTCTTGGTTTTGGGTACGGTGTAGTCGACGACGCGTGCGATCTTGATTCTTGCATCGCTTTGGGGCACAGGCGGAGTTCAGCTCGCCGCCGGCCGCGGAGCCATCGCCGCCGGTCCCCGATCCCTTCCCCGGCGCGGCCCCAGATCCCGTCGCCGCCTCCTGTTCTGCAGCACCCGTTTCCCCCCTCTGCGACCCCGACGCCCGACCGCCGGCGACCTCGTCCGCGGCCGTTCATGTAAAAGCTCGCTGGCCGCCTTCCCCCTTGGCCTCCCCCCTCCACCCCTCCCCCTTTGCCTCAAGCCCCATTTTTGCTAGTTTTTTTTGTGCGTTTTGCATTGTAGATCTGAGCAATAATGATGGTAGTAGATCGAAGTATAGGATTCGGTCCTAATTTTCTTGAGTTGGTTGTGATAGTGCTGCCCACATACGGTTGAATGGTTGAGCTGATGTCCTCCTCCCTCCACTGTGAAATGATTCCTTTTTGTTGTGCCTAGATCTGAATTTTTGGTGCCCAGATGTTGATGAATGTATGCTTGTAGAAAGGAAAGTTGCAAACTATTCACATATTTCACTACATTGGCATCAGAAATCAATAGAAACAACACTTAATGATACCTGTATGTTGATGAATGGATGACACACTTATATGATTCATGCAAGGTGGAGCCTGAACACATTATTAAAGAATTTCTCTAATGAGGCATGCCATTCTGATCTGTTTATTGGAAATTCTAATCGTACTACTTCTTGCTATATGATTGTGCCTAGCCTCTGATTACTTTGGGATGAATGCTAGTACTTTTTCATGTGGATGGATGCTACTGATTTGCAGTGCTCGATGCAACGCACTTATAATTTGTAGATGAAGCCTTGGCTGAGAAGAACAAGTATTCTTTAAGTTCACCTTTTGTTTTGCCGAAGACAGTGAATGGTGTTTAAGTTCGCCTTTTGTTCTGCCGAAGACACTGAATGGTGTTCATGTTGTAATCACTCTTGTTGTAATGAATGGTGTTCATGTGGCAGCCACATGATGTCAATTTTGCCATGAACAGCATATTAGTGTATCTCATGTCAATGAATGCTAAAAAAATCTCAGATCTGTGGTACACGCAACAATTGTAAAGAAGTTTCTGAAATTTGTGTACAAATAGAAAGGAGTTAAAATACAAATAGAATTGAAGTGGAGTTAAAATACAAATAGAATTGAAGTGGAGTTAAAATACAAATAGAATTGAAGTGTTAAAGCTAGGGGTAGCATGGTGTTTTTGCCACCAATCCTCTCTTTCAGGGAGCCAACCTCCTACCAAACGCTTCCCTTAGCTAGCTCCAGATTCTTAGTGTAGTGGATTCTTGGATAATCAGGAGCACGAGCTAAAAAAATCAGAATCTGGAGCTGGACCAAACAGGCCCTTAGTGTTTTGATTTGCTGTTAGTGCACCAACTGATCATGTTCTGGCACTGGATTCTGCCCATTCCCGGCATATCCACTGGGAGTCCTACATACTTGATGGGTTATTCACCAATCTTGCGACCCTCAATACAAGGAGAGTTTGGTTGATCACATTCTAAATGGACACAACAACTGCCACACTGCACAATGGCCTAATTGAGTTCAGGTCTTATTGTTTTGCATTAACTCAATTCTTTTTTTTTTGCTGTCAGTCTTATCCTTGTAGGTGATACTGCCATGGAATGATCATTTTTATTGCGATCAAGATTGAGATGTTGAATTATTCTAATGTTATGCACTTATTCTTCAACAATGATGTCACATCTGCTGCAATCTTTTCTGATTCAAAGCCTACACCTAATTCACTTTATCATCAACACTTTGTCCCTGTTTTTAATTTTTGTTTTTTTCAGTGCAGAAACTTACTTTTGTTGCTGCAAAGTTCTGTAATTCCAGAGGGGCGAGCGAGATGGAAATTATTATCATCATCTCACTTGTCGTGCTTCTGGCACTAGGAGCTCTCTTTGTAATCCCAAAGTCCCAAAATAGAGGTACAAACTGCATCATCTGTGATTATACTAACTAAAGTTGAAAATTGAATCTCTTAACTACTTTTGTATTGCAGGCAAAGCAAAGGAAACCAATTCAGGAGCTGATGGAATGGTAAACTGTTCATCTTTCATATAAATCATATTGAGTAGACTAGTTTTTTTGAGCCTGCATGCTGTAGTACTATTAGACAATTTTCTTGAATGCCAGCTTTTTTCTCAAACATGCACCATAAAAATTATAATATGCTATAAAGCTTGAAGATGTGATGATGTGATTCAAGATGCAAACCATCCTTGTTTCTGTTGTCTTTCTGCATTCAGACATCTAGGAGCTATACAAAGGAAGAGATCTCAAAACACAACACAAGGAAGGATTGTTGGATCATCATCAAGGACAAGGTTGTAGAAATGCAATGACCACCTCATTTTGTCCCTCTTCAATGCCTTACAGTTGAAAATAGGAGAGTTCAATTTTTTGGGTCTTACCAACTTGTATTTGGTGGTTGAGCCAGGTTTATGATGTCACTCCTTATGTGGAGGAACATCCAGGTGGAGACGCCATTCTTAACAATGCTGGTGGTGATTCCACAGAGGGCTTTTTTGGGTTTGTAACTTCGTGTCTTCTTTACTGTACTTCAGAGCATGTTCTATCAGTGGAACTATGCCATTAATGAAATTGTTTTCTCACTATTTTAAACTGTTGTTTTTATAGGAAATCCAGAACTTTTTCTCATAGTATGTCTTTTCAAAGCAAGAGGATTAATGTAGGAATTTTACTAGATTCTTTCCACGGTGTTCTTGTTGCCTTTAATTTAAATATGTGTATCTTAAAATGGAGGCGATCTGATGGGCCAAACTAGTAAAGATTTATCGATGATAATCTCAGTTTTCTTCCCACTACAATTATAAAGTACCTTCTAAAAAAGAAACGAAAAACAATGACAGTATTTCTCTCCCAATAAGCGAAGATGGCAAGTTCTCAATTCTCATGTTGCCTATTCAGGAATTGCTACTGCTCACATCTTCTAAAGTTATATACTTATATGCAAGTAATTTCATGGTTTGGCTGATGCTCATGTATTCCACATACTAGAAAAATTGCCAGCAGCTCTATGGTGTCTTTCCTTAACAAGTATGCAAAAATGTTTCTTTCTGTGAGTGCCTTTGGTTTACAGTAGAGTATTTTCAATGTTAAATTAAATCAGGCTGACAAACTGGCTCAAACCTGCTTGCATGTTAACCTAAGCTTTCATTGATTTGTCCAAACTAAACTGTGGTGGCTTCTGTAAATGAGAAGTTGAGAACATGACTTAACTCGCTCTGGTTTTTGCTCAAAGCCACCCTTAACAGCAAGATGAAACAAGAATTTCTCAACAAAAAAGTAAAAGAAAAGAAACAAGAGCTGAAATGATGATATTGATGGGGACCAAGGTTCCAAATACCGCTACCGGGATAAATCCCGCCAGGCGGCCGGTACCGGTTACCGGCCGGTAACCGGAAAAACCGGCCGGTAACCGGTAAAAACCCGGTCGAATTTCTCGTGCCAAAATTTGAATTTGAAATCGGTAACCGGAAAAACCGGCCGGTAACCGCCCAAAAAACCGGAGAAAAACCGCTAAAAACCGGAAAAACCGCTAAAACCCGGTTTTTCAAATTTGAAATTGGAAATTCTTAACATATTCATGGCAAAAAGTATGAAGTTAAGCACGGGAGATGCATGGATCTTCCTAATACATCATATTAGTGTTAAACAATGTAAATATCATTCGGGAAACTAACATGTACATTCAAAATTTCAAAATTCCTAATATATTTACGGCAAAAAGTATGAAATCAAGCACGGAAAATATATGCATCTTCTTAATACATTCTATTAGTGTTAAACAATGAAAATATCATTAGAGAAACTAATTTTTACATTCAAAAGTTTAAATTTGAATTAAATAAAAAACCGGCGGTTTTTTTCTCCCGGTCGGCACCGGTAAGACCGGTTACCGGCGGTAACCGGCCGGTTACCGCCGGTATTTGGATCCCTGATGGGGACCATATGTATTTCTTATCTTGCCTTTTTCTGAACGGAAGTACCTTATATCTATGACTTTATCCTTCTGCTTGAACAAATCAAGCTTTAATGTTCTTTTTTTATCCCTTTATTTGATATGTGCAGCCCACAACACGGCACGAGGGTCTTTGATATCATTGAAGATTTCTGCATAGGCCAATTGAATGCTTCATGATGGAGGGGGGCTTGTATTGAATTCATGGAAATTTTGTTGAATCAAAGTATGGGAGGTAGATTATCCAAGTTCCAGCCTTGCTATCCTCAGGTGTTCGTTGAACATGAAAGGGTGAAACTGTTTAGCAATTGTGCTCGATTCTGCCCTAAGCTTTCTGATGTAACTTCATTTTTCTGCTGGAACTTGTAGGCATCATTCTGACCACTAGTTGTTGTGTTAGTGTATTCCTGAATGTTTTCTTCTTAAACTGAGGTTACGAATTTCGAAATACTCCCTGTTTATTTGCATGATGGTGTTTGGAAGCATCAAACCTGTTTAGATTTTGATGTGCTCAAACTTCTGTTCCTGACAGAACAACTTTTAATTCATGCAATGAGAGGAATCGGTGTTCCTACAGTTTGACATGTCTGCCTCTCTCATCCACTAGACAACTACTTGACAAAAACTCTGGGATTCAGTAGAACATTAATTCCAAAATCTTATTTCCTTGACAGAAATGAACACAATCCAGCCAAACGAAGTGTTGAAAGAAAAAGAAAGAATGAAACAAGAGATGCTATTCAAGATCTCCTATGCTATTCAGATCTACTGCCTAAACCTGCACTGATCTGATCTTAGGAAGAGACATTTCTGTCTTCCCTCCTGTCATGGACGGGTGGCCACCCTTGCACTTGATCCTGTCTTCCTCACTGGAAGAGGCTGGGCGCATCGATGTCGAAGCTCGGGTCGAAGTCGAAGCAGTACTGCATGAACTCGGCGTCGACGGTGGGCATGGGCGCTGGCGCGGCCGACACGGCCGCAAGCGCTGACACCACCTCCTTGAGGTCGCCGTCCGACGTCTGCCACTCTCTGTACCCGATCACCGGGCAAGGGGACATGGCCAGAGCAGCCTTGGAGTCTGACGCCACAGGCGAGGGCAGCGACGGCGACACGTCCCGCGTCGAGCGGTTCTCCGGCGTCAGCGGCGGGGCGGCGGTGGCGTTCAGGCTGCTGTCCGTGTTCACCGTCAGGCCGGCGCTGAGGCTCTCCAGCAGGCTCTGCGCGTGCGGGTTGTGCTGCTGGTGCTGCGGCGGCCGCTTGGCGGCGGCGGGCCTACAGGTGTGGTCGCCGTGGTAGACGACGTCGAAGACGGTGGGGTCCTCGTCGGTGCGCTGCACCTGCTTGGTCGCCATGCAGCCCTGCGAGTTGCGGTGGGTGCAGCGGTAGTACCCCCTCGGGTGCTTGGCGCCGAGGATGTCCTTCTGGCCGTATTTCCTCCAGCTGTGGCCGTCGTCGGCCGGCCCCTCCGCGCCGCCCGCCGTGCTCACCCTCACCTGGCTCGTCCACTTGGCCTTCTCCTTCCTGCCAAGAAACCATGAATCAAGAAACCGCAATTCAGCAACGATTCATCGCATTTCAACCACCGATCAAATGCTCTGCTCTTCGCCCCCTCTCAAAAAAAGCTCTGCTCTTTGTCCTCTCAAAAAAAAACTCTTGCCTTCTTCACGGTCAAGTAGTCAATTGCTCACCTCTTGTTGGTGTTGGCCCTGAAGGACTGGTCGGAGACGTCGCTGAGGGGGCTGGGCGTGCCGGAGAGCGGCGGCGTCGGGGTGTCGGGGAAACGCGCGGCGACGATGCCGATGGACCTGTCGGTGAGCGCGATGATCTGCGCGGCGAGGTGGCGGCAGAACTCGACGGAGGAGGAGGACGGCGCGTGCAGCTGCAGCTCGAGCTGCCGCACCAGCTCCTGCACGCGGCTCAGCTCCGACACCAGCTGCAGGCTCCCTCCGCTGTAGCTCCCCTCCATTGCCGCCGATCGAATCCCTTCAGCTCGACCGGAGGAGAAGCAATCAAGAGAGTAACCAGATTGAATCTAGGACCAACAATTGCTCGAGGGATTCGGGAGAGGAGGAGGTGGTGTTGGTGTGGTGCCGTGGTGGTGAGAGGAGTGGGAGAGGGAGCCATCTTATAGAGAAGGGTTGGGAGGGAGGAGGGGGAAGCGCGTTGGGGAGGGAGGAGGTGGAATTCGAGTGAAGTGAGGGGAGGGGATTTGTTTTTGACCGATGGCGACTGTGGAGACTCTGGTTTGATTGGCTGCTGCCGTGCCGGGTCGGGCGGGGTTTAGGGCTCAGCAAAACCGCTTTTTATGGGAAGAGTCCCTTGTAATGCTGTCTGTGTCCAAAGGAAATACGGTTCAGACCACTGGATAGGATATTACTTGCAGAAACTGAGCTTAGACCGAGTACTCTGCCTACAGTATGACGTCAGTATACAATAGATTTGTTGGCTGGACGATATGCGTCAGTATACAATGGATTTGTTGGCTGGACGATACGGAGGAACCGGCTCAGTGCTGGACGTCCTGCATATAGCTATGTGCAAGGTGGTTCATGTCGTGATATGTGTCCAGAAAAATAAAAAATATACTTAAAAAATAGTTAAAAATTGTAAATATTTTTAAAAAGTATTTTTGGATACTTCAAAATATTTTTAAAGTACTTAGCTTAAATATTTTTGGATTCATATTTTTTAATGAAAATATTTTTTCTAAATACTAAAAAAATGCTTGTGCAATTTTTCAAATATTTTTTAGATTTTTAAGTATTTTTTTGATTTTTTCTGGACATGTGTCACGACGTGAGCCGCCCTGCACATAGCTATGTGCAGGGCGCCCAGCACCTGAGTCGGTTCCTGATATGGATATGAGTGGGAAGTGTTGTACGCATTCGTCGTTTAATTTTTTAAGTGAGTATATCTCCTCAACCTAGTATCCGTTTTATGTTCTATTTAAAGTTTAATCTTTAAGTGAGTATATCTCCTCAATGGGGTATCCGTTTTATGTTCTATTTAAACTATTATGTTCGGTACAACGAACCAAATAAAATAAGATCTGTATTGCATATGTTTTGGTAACATAATGATATGTTAAAATTTTAAATATATAGTTGTTAACACATAGAGCTGCTAGTTGTCAAAACCTGAAGTTGCTGGTTGTCAATACCATGATACTGATAGTTTATAATTACTAGCAGGTTAGATTTTGTTACTTGGTACTTGGTAGCAACTAGAGTTGCCACACTAAACTGGTTATTCAACAAGTTGCTACACTAAATCAGTTACCACATCTATAGTTGCTAGTTGCCAATACTATTGAAATACAGAGAAATATTTATTCATAGGTACCATAAAACTTGGATTTTGCTAGTTGCTACAAACTGGAGTTGCTAATTGTCATCAATTAAAATTGCTAACTACTAGGAATTCGACAAGATAAACATATAATTCTTGCAATTAATGGCCTGATAAATGTATGAGTCAGGAATCTCATAGTTGCTAGTTGTCAAAAACTATATTTGCTATCGACTAATCAATCTGCTGGTTCAACCAACCAATTTTGCTAGTAGGCAGCAAACTCAAAATTCTTGCTAGGCCCTAATCATGATGATAATTTTTTTTAAACCTGCAAAACCTCTAAATTTCATAGTTGCTAGTAGCCAACAGTTAAAATTGCTAGATACTGAGAACTAATGTAGAAGGTAAAATGTAGAGCTCCTAGCAACTAATATAGCAAGTAACAATAGAGCTAACAACTTATATATATATATATATATATATATATATATATATATATATATATATATATATATATATATATATATATATATATATATATATAGTTACTAATAGCAGACATCTAGAGTCAATAGCTGAGAAATAATTTTATGAATATGTCTTCAAAATATATTCATTCTGTGTCTTGTTTTGTTAAGCTCGTTATATAGAATTATAGATCATAATGGTTCAAACGGAACACGAATCAGATACTTGGTTTAATAGATATCATCATTTAAAAAATTGATGAATAAGTAACAAGTCTTTGTGTTTTTACTTGGCCATGCAGTTTGTGGCGACATTGCAGAATTATGAGTTGAATAAAAAAGAGAAAGAGACAACGGAGGAAGCAGTCATGTGGGCACACAAAAAAAGACATGGTGGGTCGATCTGAATTCCGACAATGTTGATTGTGCAATTGCCTTATAGCATGACTGATCATGCATTTTGTGCCTCCTTATAAAATGCAGGATTGAAATATCATGACTCGTTGAATTGTACAAGACATAAAACCACATGAATGACTCAAAGCAGGTTCTTAGATAGCATTATATACACTCATATTTTGCAAGAAGTGCCCTGAAAGAAAGAAAAATTACAAGCAAATTCCAGGGATACTTCTATCACCGAGCAATAAGGGGAATGGTGGTTACACCTCATCGGCGTTGATGTTGGATGCGATTCCTCTGACTTCAAAGTCATGGTGCCTTTGTCACTGACAGGTGGACCCCTCCGCTCGCAGGCCCACCTGTCAGTGACAAAGGCACCGTGACTTTGAAATCAGAGGATCTCAATCCGTTGATGTTGTGGTTCAACACTGTTGACTCTAGATCTAGTTGCAGTAGCATTTTCCGTAGGTGATCAATGGTGGTGAGGAAGGAGGAGAGGGTCTTCTTGGTCTGATTGGCATGAGAAGCAGCAACAAGGCATACTTTGGCCACTGTGTATCTCCTGTTTTAATAACAAGAACAATGTTGAACATATATCAAAATAAGTGTATAGGTTAAGCGCCCCCACCTCTCTAATGTGTGCACTTCCTTTGTAAATTAGAATGTTCTATCGCAAAATCTAAAAAGCATGCATGCAATTTTTAAAGAGAAAATTTATCAAAACTACACGTACTCTTGCAAAGTTATCACAAGCCACACCTGCAAGAAAAAATTTCTAGGAACTACACGTTATTTTCCCTAATGTTGCAGAAAACCACTATATTGGAACTAACGAACTTGACACATGTGACTCACTTGTCATACACAAACACACTCTAGTCTGCTTCGTCAAATATTGCAACGTGTTTTCTTATCTACAAAAAAAATTTCAGAATAGTAGAACATGTAGAAAAGAAATCTTTCATACCAGTGGAGAACATGACACATTAGCCTGCGTGGTACCTACCTCTACGTCATCGAGACCATACTATACTTGTTTGTATGGCGAGTGGGCCCCAAATATCGCGTATGTTGGTTCTGATGAGGGTGTGGTTTTCTGCTACGTTGGGGAAAATGATGTGTAGTCCTTTGAAAAGTTTTTTCAACAATGTGTTTTGTGATAGTTTTGCAAGAGTTTGGTGGTGATCAATTGAGTTTTTTTTGGGGCTTTTGGCTGAAATTATTGCAGCTGGCTGAAAAAAACACTGTAGCTGACAGAGGTTTATTTAGCATAATTAAATTAAAAAAATATAAAAAATATGTTAGCCCATTATGTATAATACAAACGAATACGGGAAAAAAAAGAACCGGCAAAAAAGCTCAACAAAAAGGCAAAAGTTCAAAAAACGACAAAATTTATGAATAGTGAAAAATAAGCCAGAAGTCAGAAGCTCAAGCCGAACCGATCAGGGGTTTTAAGAAATTTATTTATTTTTAAGAGAATTTAATGATGGCAGGGCATGTGCCCCTACTACCCGAAACTTCAACTTATCAAATACTGCTGATTAATATATTTTTCATGATAAGTTCAGATGTTGATCTTCTATAAGAACGATCAATTTCTTCTTCACTAGCCAATCGAGCTGAACTCCGATGTCTGACCATTTGAAGTCCCGGGTCGGATTTGGATGGACGAGGATTTCAGAGAGACGGGCTCCACTAACGAAGGGACATGTTGCACCAAAACTATCAGAATCTTGGACCGGTCGACGGTCTCTCTCTCTCTCTCGTCTCTAGTTTCTGCCCCTTCTAGACAGAGATGCAAGTGAGATTAGAAAGTCCAAATTGCCAAAGCTGCTGACCAATTCAACCTTTTCCCTTTACCTTGACTACACTTCCATTTTTTTCTTGCATTTTCTCAGCTAAGTTATTTGTCGTACAATCTTCCGGTTAACCCGTTGGATGCACGCATTATTGGTAGGAGAGCAGCAGTATTCTAATTAGTATTCCATCTGTTGTAAATAAGTACCGTTTTAGATGTTGGAAATTGTTCTTTTAAGTACCATTTTAGAATTTTAATGCGATATTTATGCAGTTCTTCCCAAACTGCCCTTGGTTTTCTTTGATGCTCGTTGTTGTTACGATAGCAAGGCATGTGGATGCAATTGAGTAGGGGTAGATAAGACAATATATATCAGTCTTTAATTCATGTGCCTACTTCTAAAATGACACTTGCTTTAGAACGGTGGCAGTAATTCCAGTCCCATTTAATGTGACTTAATTGAGCTTGTTACATCCAGCTTTTGATTTAATTGTAGAGAGATTTTTCTGTTATGGCTTCAAAAGATATTTTCAACTAACCGTGTCTCCAAAAGTAGAATAAAATAATTACTTTCAAGCCAACTAGTCATCGGACATTCAGCTAAGCAGAATTACCGAGCCTCGTTTTCTGATCTTGGTGTTAGGCTTAAGCCGAGCTTGTTTTGCACAAAATTTTGCAGGTATACATATTCTAATATGTTGTACATTAATAAAGTTTTTGAGAATTTTTGAAAGCGCACAAGCACACAAAACAAGCCCCTTGTGTACGTAGTTGGATTTTTAGCAGACGTGGATATATGTGCCGCTCGGTTGGGTTGAAATAAACTAGTTTATGGCTAAAATTGTATTGTAGTTGGCTAAAATTACACTGTAATTGATGGTGACTTATTTGACGTAACTAAATTTAAAAAATTTTAAAATGAAAAAACAGGTTAGCTCATCACGGATAACGCAAACGAATACAGGAAAAAGGAACCAGCAAAAAAAGCTTAAAAAAAGCAAAAAAAAAACTAGAAAAAGATAAAAAATTTAAAAAAATAAGAAATAAATAAAAAATTAAAAGTTTAAGTTAAAATGGGCAGAACGTTCATGATGGCTAACGGTTTCTTTCTTCCTGTTGTACCTTCTTAAAGTGATAAGGTAGAGAGAGACATGAGTCGAGGTGCTGGTCAGAGTTTCCGAGTGGAAAATACGTGTAGGCTTGACCGGCGCGTAGGAATCTTCAAGCCCATTTGCGCGTCGTCAGAACGAAGCGCAAAGGAGTGTGAGTGCGTGTGCATGTGACTTCAGTAAACGCAACGTACGATTGCGTTAGAGAGAGAAAGGGAGGTGCCTATTTTATTTTAGGGCGTTTAAAAAGACTTTGTGCCACTTCTTTTTAAGTTTTAAAAACTATTTTTATTTTTTACAGTAAGTGGTTTTTAAATAATATATCTTTTTAAAATAGAGTCTATAAGTTAATTATAGTATACACTGTAGCGACTTCAATTATATTGACGGAAACTGCATGCGAGTTTATGTTACTCCGTACTCTCTCTTACGAATAGTCCAAAAGCCATAAACCGAAGCAAAAAAAAACATGCCCTTATATTGATGGTTTCTATCTACGGCTTTTGTTTTTTGTTAGTGATTTTTGGTTTTTAGTTGAGAAATCATTTTGTTTAAAATGACTTCTCACTTCTTCAATAAAGAAGCTGAAAGTTAAAAGCCATCTTGAATAAAACCTTTTATCTTATGTGCTACATGTGCAGACGATAATCGTCGTAAAAATCAGTGGCTCCGTATAATTGTAATTTTGCTGACCACTGGGTTTCACATTACGGGCTTGTTCTTTTTGGCTGCGGCTTGTGACTTTTGGCTGCGTTTTGTGACTTTTGGGCTGTTTGTACGAGAGATTACAGAGTAACAGAAACTCACGTGCAGCTTTTGCCGGTATAAATGAAGTCAGTAAAGTATGTATTACAATTAACTAATAGATTCTATCTTGAAAAAATACTTCGTTTAAAAGCTAGTTATTATAAAAAAGCCTAAAAACAGTTTTTAGAAACTGAAAATAACCGGGCCTTTTTTGAGTGGCTTTCGCGCTGTGGGAAGAAAAAAAATGCTTTAATTGCCAGCTCCTGTTACTGTTCCTAGTTTCCAACCTTGGCTTAAATTAGCCGTGTGATGTTAGTATTTTATTGCATGGCGAATATACTGTTCCTAGTTCAAACCTTGGCTTAAATTAGCCGTGTGATGTTAGTATTTTATTGCATGGCGAATATACTGTTCCTAGTTTCCAACCTTGGCTTAAATTAGCCGTGTGATGTTAGTATTTTATTGCATGGCGAATATCCGGTCCTATTCTTTTTTAGCTTCAATTTTTAGTTTTTTTTATAGTAACTAGCTTTTAAATAAAGTGTTTTTCAAGATAGGGTGTACTAGTTAATTGTAGTGCATATTGTACCGACTTCATTTATATTGGCAAAAACCGCACGTGGGTTTGTGTTACTCTGTAATCTCTTATATAAACAGATCAAAAGCCACAAACCACAGCTAAAAGTACGTCTAGCTGGCTGATCCCGTTTCAAACGGCTTCAGCTTTTAGGTTTTTAAAATTCAGTTTTTTTTGTTTTTCTCTTTTATTTTTTTATTGTCCTAGAAGATTTAGTGGTGTTTTCTATTTTTCTGAATTTTTAATATTTTTTCTCTTTTTTGTCTCGTCAAAAGTTAAAAATTGTTACAGTAAAAAAGCTATACAGAAAAGACAAAAGGAAGAGCTTTCGACCCTTTAGAGCAGACCCGGCTGCATGGACATATCTGCCTTGTCTTCAGGAGACTGTGACACACGTCCACATATAACAACCCCTTTCAGAGTACTAGTATAGGTCATGCATGCATGAAACTGTGTATCAAAATGGAGCTTCCACTACCAGGATCTGGAGCATCCTCGACCGCCAGGTACCAGTGGCGGACTCAGGATTTTTAAGATGGGGGTACGAAGTTAAGAATCTACGGAGTATATATATAAGATAGAGAATTTTGATACACATAATATGTATATCTCATATAGTTAATCAAATAAACCTTGTGTGCAGGGGCGGCATGGCCGTCGGGAGCGCCGCCGCCGTTCAAGCTGGAATAGGGGAGGAGCTGCCGCCGCCGCATGGGCCGCCTGGCCGTGGGGACTTCTTCGCCGTCGACGCCGTGTCGGCCATTGGGTGTGGGTGCCCGGCGCCGCGCCGCCGCCGGCAGCCGTTCGCCGCGTCGCCGGAGACGAGGAGGCCAGGGGCGTGTTGTAGGCTGTGACGGCTGTGCAAGAGAGATGGAGAGGAGGCAGGCACGGAGCAAGGCAGGAGGCGGCGTGGGAGGCAGCCAGGCAGAGGCAGGAGCCCGCCGGTCGCCGCGTCGCCGGAGCCGAGGAGGCCAGGGGCGCGCAGAGATGGAGAGGAGGCGGCGTGGGAGGCAGCCAGGCAGAGGCAGGAGCCAGGAGGCTAGGGTTATGTTAGAAAATGCCAATTGGGCCTTTTGGCTAATGGGCTGAATTTGCTAAATTACCTGCACTTCTAGTATATATATATATATATATATATATATATGAAATATATATTATATATAGTTGATTTTTTGCAAAAAAATTTGGGGGTACAACTGTACCCCCATGTCCCATGGTGCGTCCGCCCCTGCCAGGTACCGTGAGGAAATCGATGGTTTCTGGTAGCGTTTCCTAGGCTTACATTGGTTCCAATTTGTAAGAACAGCAAGCCTGCCCCCTTCCATTGTTCATTCAATTGCCACCAATCTATCCTCATCATGGCCGATTCACGACACCAGGTTTTTGACGTCATGGATCATGCATGGCCACAAGTGGAGAAGGGACACCATAAACTTGGGTTGAGAAATCACATGTAAACTATGTATATTCTGTGCTAATTTATAAATCCTATTGTGGACTGTTGGATGCGAGATGTACCATCGAGATCAATCCTTCATCCACTCAGCATATTTTGAAGAAAAAAACCACCCGCATCCACTGTGTACACTTGACATAACCCCTCCTCCATCCACCTCAGTTATCCCACTGGTCTCTCTCTCTCTCCTCTCACTCTCGTCCTTTCTCTACACTGGCCACCCTGACCCCACACACGGCGATGACCATGAGCCCTAGCCACCGCCACTGTCTTCCTCTTCGTACGTCCCTAGGCGTGGTGCCATTGGATCCAGTCATAGGCGACTTCCTCTTCGGTCTTAGTTAGGCGCGACACCACTAGATCCGGGTGTCCATAGACACCGTGCCACCGGATCCATTCTTCCTCTCTTCCCGAGCGACCTAGGAGGTTGAGTGTCCAGGGGGAGAGCATTGTTGTCGGCCTCATCTGCCACATTGAGCCTATCGTTGCATCCTCCTCCCCCACACCGTAACCTGAATCGTGCGTTGCTTATGATCAAGAATCCTCTGTTTTTCCCTTCCATTTTCCTTAGATCAAAAAATGTCATCGAAAACATGAACCAAAAATCCTCCCTTCGGATGAAAAAAATGAAATACAAAATGTTGTTTGAATCAAAATGTTCTTGATGTTGCTTGAACAAACATGTTCTTGGTCCATGCTTGAATTATAATGTTCGTGCAATTTATTGGATCCGAAAATGTGTAAAAGGAGATGAATCTGAAACCAACATCCAAAAAACTCTTGGTTCGTGCAATTTCTTTTAAGTTGAAAATCTTGAAGATCAAATCCAAAAAAAATGCAATCTGGATTTTCTACTAAATTTTGCTTGCATTTTCTTGGAGACAAACTCCTAAAATGTAAATTCGTGAAGATGAAATCCTAAAGTGCAAATTTAATGCAGTTTCTTGAAAATGATTTTCCTTGCATTTTATTGGAGACGAAGTGCGAAATGCAACCTTTTTTTTCTTAACGAACATGAACATTTGAAATGTTAGAACCTGCTGTCGCCGGTTTAGGGCCTGTTCTTTTCGGCTGCGACTTATGGCTTTTGGTTGAAATTTTTGAATTTTGGCTGGTACGGATGTTGGGCTTTCAACGTGTAGATCGTTTAACTTGTAGACCCCGTCTTGAGAAAATACTCCGTTTGAAAGTTAGGTACTGTAGTAAAGCAAAAAGCCGCTAGCTTTTGAGGTAAAGAACATGTTCTTAATTGTGGTGCGGCGCATTTGGATGGAGATGGAAGGGAGGAGGACGGTGGAGGGAGGTTGATGCAAACGTACAGATGACTGGCGTCTGGTTTGGGGGGGGGGGGGGTCAACTGCAAAATGTGCTGAGTGGATTTTGGGCCAAATGAGCCTCGATCTGAGTGGTACACCTCGCATCCAACGGTTTACCTTGGGGCTCACAGGTTAGCCCTGACTATGGGGCTTACGTGGGATATTCCCCCATCAACTTGGTACTCATCCGGTGGGTGTCCATGCATAGACAATGCAGCTAACACACGCACACGTGCGCACGCTTACTTGTCAATGGGAGTCAATTTTGTCGGCAAGGTATGCTATGCAATCTCGAGGTGCAATCAAACTACAAATCATCATAGAAAATTCAAAAAAATTCTAGATGTACTTTTAAATTTATTTTAACTATGTATAAAATTTATAGTTCAAATTCATTCTATGTTAGAATTTGAACCCTTAACATTTGTCAGAATTTCTATTTTTGTTATTCCTAACATAAAATAAATTTGAACTTAAAATTTTATACATGAGTAGAGTTAACTATGAAGTACATCTAAAATTTTTTGTGATGATTTTTAGTTTGATTGCACCATAATTATACCCTAAGTGTGATTGCATAGCATATGCGGCTAATTTTAGGATCGATTTAATTAACTTAATTACTCTCACCGGATAGGATGCAAATACGATTGGCGCAAGTGTTGCATTCAGATTTTAGGGCCGCGTGTGTGGATAGGCTCTATTTAAAAGTGATACGGTTTTTGACTGATTGCAAGAGAGATTAAGGAAGTAAGAGATACTTACGCTGAGAAGCCATTATGTTCAAAACAACTCTTATAGTGACTTCTATAAATGGTTTAAGAAGCCAGTTCAACTTTTGGCTTCTAAAAGTTAAAAGATAGAAATTATTTGGAACATGACCTTAGTCTCGACCCTACAAGAGTAATAGGTTTGGCTCAGATATTGTCATGACAATTTGGGTTTAGTTCAAAGTTGCTACGTTAGTTACAGATTTAGAACTATAAAGGCTTTGGAATCCCTGTCTTCCAAATGGAACCTTGCGTATAACAATATAAGCGAAACAGAAGTAGCTCTTTTAACTTGCAACCTTTTCTTTTCTTCTTATTAATTGAAGTCTGATTTTCTTGTTTTAGTAGTACTACCTCCGTGTCAAAATATGAGTTGTTTAGGATATAGTCTCTAAGGTGATACTTTGATTAGCAATTTTTATGAAAATATATTATTTTAAATAAAATAATTTTGTTATGAAAGTATATTTCATAATAGATCCAATGAGATCAATTTCATAATGTCAATCTAGGTTATTCTGTATATATTAATGGTTAAATTTAAAAATATTTGACTAACGTAGATCCTAAAATGATATATTTTAACACAGAGGTAGTAGTTTGGTACCATTTATAGAAAATGAAATAGAAACGCAATTACGCTAAACCCAGTTAAAGATAAGGTTGGAGATGTGTGCTGATTAATATATCAAGCTACGACGTCATAAAAGTCAGATACTGCATTTGTACGTGTCAAGGGACTTTTTCTTAAGCTAATGTCAAACAAAGTACTACAGATAAAACAAGGTACCATGTCAAAGAGCGTGGCTTGGTTGTTTCATGGTTTTCAACGGGACCATGAATTGCTATGACATTCTGTATAATCATTCTCTTTTAATATAATTTAGGGTACGCACATCCCACATTTGACTCAGAGAATTTTGTCCGAACTGGATCGGAAATTCAACCGTAACATATTAAGGCCCAGTTTGTTTCCCCTTAAGATTATTATAATCTAACTTATAAATTATAAGTGAAAACAAACAGCCCAGATTATAAGGTAACTTATTATAATCTAATAGCCCAAATTATTGTAATCTAATAAGCTCAAAAAAGAAGCTTATTTCAGCTTATAGATCCACCTTTTATCTTAATGACCATAAAACTTTAGGAATATTACCCACCTTTGCCATTCATCCAACCCTCAACTCCCGTGCCTCTCTCTCCCAGGGTATTGTAATCTTTAAACATTCGAATACAACAATCCATAACTCTGATAATCCAGGCTGTCAAACACCTGACAGCTTATTTCCCACCAGCTTATTATAAGCTAGCTTATATAATCCCCACCTATAAGCTAGATTATAATAATCTTAAGTGGAAACAAACAGGGCCTAACATGGGTAAATACCGAACCCACCCGTCATCTTGGTTGTATGCTTGTAACATACAAGATAAGCCTGGCTATCAATTCTGAGGGTGTAAAAATACTATCAGTTTTATATAAAGTTATTAAACCGTTTGCTACAAAAAAGATCTGTAAGTAGCATGTAATTCCAATAAAATTCATGCGGAAATTTTACATTATAAACGAAGCCTCAAATGGCGGACGAAGTGCGACCTACTCATACTTGTCTCCAGGCACAACCGTACAAGGCGCACGGCGACGACGTACTCATCGGCTCCGGCGGCTGGCAGCGGCTAGGAGGGCCAGCTGCACGTCAAGAAGGGCCCAGTGTCACCGGCACCGCCGTGGAGGAGGGGAAGCCCAACCTCGGCGTCACCGGCACCGGTGGAGGCTAATTGCTCTACCTTTTTAAATCTTTCTGCTATTTTTAATTGTGTGCGTGCAGTAAGTACATGAGCAATGCAAAACTTGAACTGAAACAACCCATGGAATAAGCAAATCCATAAATATTTCATAGGAATCCAGCTACTTTGTACCAAAACACACTGCGACATCATACAAGATTATTAGTATAACAATATCTTTCGATCAGAAAGCTAGCATCAGTGCATGACGACGTGTTCAAACAAATACACCAACGCTAATAAAACTCCATGCAAACGTCTCTGTCTGACAATCTTTCAGGCAGCGCCATGAGTCCACACCGGAGGTACTTAACTAATCAAAACAGTACGTTCATCACTACAGACGCCCAAAGGGGGAAGCCCTAGCGAAGTGCTCGCTAGTCCTTTCTATGGTTCCCGTTGCTGGTTGGTGACCTGGACCGGTCTCCGCGCCTTCTGTAAGAATCTCTTTCATGGGGTGAGCTGCCCCTGCGATCCCTTGAGCGTGAGCGGTCCCTCCGGCGAGACCGCTCCCTTCGGTGATCCCTTGAGCGGGAGCGCTCCCTTCTGCGAGACCGGTAAGGTGATGGGCTCCTAGAGCGTCTTTCAGAGCCTCCTGCATTACAAAAAATATTATTATAACATCCGGTTATTAATATCACGGATTTCTTGATTTTTCTTTAATAGCACACCAATCTCAACATTACATATTGCTGTTGACGTATATAGCCTGCAACAGATCTAAGAAACCAGATTGAAAGGCATCTTTAAGGTTTTCAAGAGAAGTTTTCGATGGCTAGGTTCGTGATTTGACCCAGAGATAAAAATGGCCTCACTAGTCAGTAGTCACGGATTTACATTCAGCTTTGATCCTGCCTAATTCTCAAAGCTAAAAATAGTGATGTTGCAGAGGTTAACAGAAGTAATTGTGCTCCAGTAAGATAACTGATTCACTACCATGTGATAATACGTACTTGGGACTTCTAAACATCACTGACCAAAAATTTCATGGAAGTAAGATAACTGATTCACTACCATGTGATAATATGTACTTGGGACTTCTGAGCATCACTGACCAAAAATTTCATGGACAGATCGCAAATGAACAGCCTAGTAGCCTACTAGGTTACACTGTCCACAAGTGCAAGAAGGCTCGTCATTTATGGAAAGTGGACGAATGAGTTCTTGTATGAGGTATTGACTAAAAATAACAATGTACATTAACTACTAAAATTAACAGAGCGAAGTTCCATGAACCACAGAACTCAGTCTTTGCAAGCTAAATACTAAGTAATAGCTCATAGAAGCAAGTCATACAATGTGTCACAGAAAGCATTAACTGCAAAAATAGGTTATTTATATCATTATATGCATACCTCTGCGGCCACAATATTTTCCAGGAGTAGGAGTTCTCTCCCGAGTTCTTTTAGCCTATCATGAACATTGCAAGCAGAAGTGTTAGTTGGTCTTCACAGATGAAGCAAGTGGTCAACTTCCTGCCGTGGGAACCACCTAGGATACCATTTATCCAATCTTAAGTTTTAACATGAATTGGTTCCTACTATCAACAAAAGAAAGATAAACAAAGCATATCCATTTGATGAAAAACAAATAGTGATGGATCATTAAAACTTGTCAACTCTTTATCAAAATTCCTGTGATATAAGTAGTAGATGGGAACGACTTTACGTTGCATTCAGCTCAACCAAAGTTGACTTTTGTTCATCTCCTCCATAGTTGGTGAAGCATCAGTAGCCTCTTGTGGTACGCATCCAATCAGGGTAAGTAATGTTGATGAAGCGTGCACCAGTTCAGGTAGGCGAGTGGTGTTGTCGTGACTAGGCAGCAGCATGTACCATGTAGGCAAAGTCGATGTAGACAAAATGTGTGGAACTTGCTGGATCATGAGGTCGAGGTTGGTGACGGTGAGTCGGTGACGTAAAACACAGCACCATTCAGTGCAACATGTTTAAGACTCCAAGATCACTAGATGGCAGCAGCCCTCAGGTTGGTGCAGGGAGGGTAAGCAGTGTCGGTGAGGGAGGTGTAGACGACAAGCGATGAAGATGAGCTCGGTGGGGTGGTGATAAGCACCAACAGGCCAGCGGCACAAGCTGTTGGTGTCAACCATGGTCGAAGAAAGCATGGCATGCACCAACCAGGTTGACGTTGAGGCAGTCCCGCACCATGTAAACTGGAAGGTCACGAAGTCAGCATGACATGAGAGCTAAGACCCCAGTTGAAGAGGCAGAGAAAAGGTCTTTCTCCATTTGCCACACATTGCATGAGAGCACAACACAAATGGTCCCCTCCTAAATTACTCTGGTCCATTTCACCTGGGTGGAATTTCCTAGCTGGACCGTCTCGGAATATATTCTTGTTTCACAAGAAAAAGAACTTAGTTTTTCTCTTTACATGTAACATACCTCATCTCAAGGACACTTCACCAAAGTTTTTAACCGAACATAGGTGCACAAAAAAATGTTAGTAAGAAATACAAGAATTCAATATAAGAAAAATAATGCCGAAAAACCAAGTTTTAGATAACAGATAACAGTTTGTTTTATATAGTTTTAAACTTTTAGCAATGCTTTCTGAATTTTGATGGAAGTTACCAGATAAACAGAGTAGCAAACAACGAACTAGCTGGACTCCCAACAGGAATATGAAAACAAAGAAACAATGTACTGGATCATTTGGGTTGGTGTGCACTGAAAGATATCTTACCTTCTCTACACTGACCAGGCGGCCTTCAAGTACAGTGCGGTGCAGGTACTTGATGCAGCGTCTTGCGTCGTCAACACTATCCATAGTCACAAAGGCAAAGCCACGAGATTCTTTTGTACGAGGATCAAGAACAACATGACAGCTTTGAACCTGCAAATTAAAACTGATCAACCAGGTGCCAACATGGTTTTCACATGATGAACATATAATCACATAAAATGAGAATCAGAATCAGAAGTAACCCGTGAATCAATGAAGTAAAGACCATACCTTTCCTTCCTTACTAAAGAACTTCTCAAGGTCAGCTTCAGTTACACGTGTGGACAATCCAGTGACATAAAGGTTATTCCCTGGATTTCTTAAATCATCTCCGCTCCTATCCCAGATCAAGAAATAAACTTGAGTACCATCCATCTTTGCGTAAAAATACAATTTGCAACTAAAAATAAGCTATAGCAACTAATATTGCATGATCTTTCATAAACCATCATGAACCGAGAAATATACGTGCCTGGATCGACTCCTATCCCTTGACCTTGACCTCGATCTACCACGTCTCCTAGGACGAGGAGACCTTGAAGTACTGTGCCTCCTTGGACTCCTTGGATGCGGAGACCTTGAGGCACTCCTCTTTGGGGGAGGTGACCTTGAAGTGCTGCGTCTCTTTGGAGGGGGCGACTTTGAAGTTCCATCTCTGTTTGCAGGAGGTGTAATAGATCGTGCAGTGTATCTGAGAATATTATTTTAGGAATCAGATCACATAAGAAGTACAGCGCATACAGGGAAAGTATTTCACGGGGAAAACTGACCTCACTTCCTTGGATTGTGACATCTAATAAAAAACACATCACAGGAAAACATCAGATAAACAATCACTAAATTATGTATGGAAGTATAAACATGTAGATGTAAGCATAGATGATAGATGTGAACCACAGTGCAATACTTATCATGGAAAAAAGGATCATGGTCAACAGTAATAAGAACATCAAAGCTTCCTGTGAGTAAGCAAAAAAGGCAAGTATGCTAACCTTTTTCATGAAATAAAATCAAGCAAACTGAAAAAATACTGGAACAAATTTAATCAATAAAACATATAAAATATGCACTATCTGCATGTAAGATATTAATAATTGGGGGGGGGGGGGGGGATCAAAACTAAGTTTGCAAAAGTATGATAAAAATGCACCTTGGCCTCATAGCAATGTACATAACAAGGGCCTGTTTGGTAGAGCTCTAGATTCTCATTTTTCAGCTTCTGCTCTGGATTCTCTAAGAATCCACTTCTCTGAGAATCTGGAGCTGCCACTGAAAAGCGTTTGGCTAGTAGGTTAGCTCCAGATTCATAAAAAGGGGGATTTGATGAAAATAGACCATGTTACCCCTAGTTTTCACACAATTATCTTTTTGATTTTTTTGTTTATTTCAGATACATGATTAAAAGAAAATGAATATGATTTTTTGTTCAGACGGTGCTGTGGACGGAGGGAGGAGGCGGCGGCGGTGCCGTGGACCAGACAAAGGGAGGCGACGGCGGGCCGAGAGAAGGAGGGCGGCGGCGGGGCGAGGGAGAGAAGGGGGCGGCGGCGGGGCGAGAGAGGGAGGGCGGCGGCGGGGTGAGAGAAGGAGCGGGGGGGAGGCGGCGGGGCGAGAGAAGGGAGGGAGGCGGCGGCGGGGCGAGAGAAGGAGCGGCGGTCCCAAATCTGGAGGCGGCGAGTCGGGCGAGAAGGGAGGTGGCGGCGGCGGTGCTGGAGATAGGGAGGGAGGCGGCGGCGGTGTTGGAGATCGGGAGGGAGGCAGCGGCAGCGGTGCTGGAGATCGGGAGGGAGGCGGCGGGGCGAGAGAAGAGGGAGGCGAGCGGCGCGAGAGGGGAAGGGGGAGGCGGGCGGCGCGAGAGGGGAGAGGGGAGGCGGGCGGCGCGAGAGAGGAATGGGGAGGCGGGCGGCGCAAAGAGCGGACGAACTGAGGGAGATGGAGCGGGCGGGACGAGAGAGAAGGGGGAGGCGGGGGGGGTGAGGGGTAGTTGAGTGGCATTTGCGGGTAATTTTGGTTAACTTTCATGTGTAAATTTGTTTTTGGTTAGCTGGCTCCCCACGAGAATCCACCCTAGACCCACTTCTCCTCTCTAGTTCATTTCTAGCTCTGCTCCTCGCGAGAATCAGAATCCAGCAATTTTGAGAAGTTGGGTGTTTGGTACAGCTCCACGAGAATCTAGTGAGAAGCTGAGAGCAGGAGCTGTACCAAACAGGGCCCAAATAGATAACATGTGTGGTAGCCTGAACCAAATACAATCTTGCCATCAAGAAGGTTAATTTGCCTTAAGAGATCTACATTTTTTTATGTCACATTTTCAAATAATTATTCCTCCTGGCTTACTGAGCCATAATCCATATTGTTATATTTGATTCAATTGGGTGGCGCTAAAGGATTTCTTTCTAAGGCGAGGAGTCAAGATGACCAGGTGAATATCTGAAGGAACCATCGCGCACAAACATGTCGAATTATCCTATGAAGTTGATTACACTATAGTTACTTGGATGAGACCTAAGGAAAAAATTATTTAAACATGCAATAAATATAATAGATGCAACACAGCGCTCAAGTATCCATTAGTTATTTTACAAAACGCAACAATAATGCAAAAGTTAACGCGAGGACACACGAGGAATGCAGAACACTAAAGGAAATTTAAGAACACATGATGAATCCACAACTTACATGAAAAAATGATTGCACAAAGATTAGCATAAAGTACTCTGAAGACTAGCTTTGACAGCCTAAATGAACAGCCAAACATGCAGCACTGTGTGGTGCATGGGGTCCACGGCAACTGTAACTGTTGGGTATGTCCCTGGCATATAATCTCTTCCTAGCAAGTCAATTTGAAATGAAAACGAGAAATTTCACAGCCTAGGCCCATCCTTACTAACTCATTTCATTTCCCTCTCCCCACAATTTACTCTGAAGGGGCAAGGTGTAAGGGACGGTGGTGGTTACCTCAATCTTGAAGTCACAAATGGAAGAGGGGAAGGTTACTTGCTGTCTAC
Organism: Dendrocalamus latiflorus; assembly: GCA_017311315.1. Lineage (NCBI taxonomy): Eukaryota > Viridiplantae > Streptophyta > Magnoliopsida > Poales > Poaceae > Dendrocalamus > Dendrocalamus latiflorus. The sequence goes on along the minus strand of CM029624.1, from coordinate 18,625,936 downwards.
CTGGAATGAAAAAACAACCAATTATCACTCACTGAAAAGAACATAAACAGAAAATGTGGAGTACAAATTCCCCCCATCCTATCCAGTTCAAATTCAGATTTGCCGATTGCCTTTGAACTATGTGCTGTTTAATCTTCTTACAAGGTCCCCTAAGGTCTTTACACACAAGATGTGCTGATTTATGAGTTGAATTACATGTACTCGACATGAAACGCAAAATCGCAAGCAGACACACAAACTCCCGATTCCTCTCCAAATCCCCCCATCTAATCGCATCTAGAGTCCCATGGGTGTCACGAGACCCCACTTAGATCTTGCGCAGGCGCAAGATCCGAACCGTATGTATGGACTGATGGATGGATTACACTAGCAACAGCAAACAAATCCGCAGCTCGACGGATTACATGAACTGGGCGAAACACCGCGGAAAGAAGGCTGCGGATTTGGTTACTCGCGGCAAAAACAGACACGACAACAAGTTAGGGCAAGGTACTCCCGAGGAGTAGACGACGGCAACGTGAAATCGAATCAGGGAAATTGGGGCTTACGTGCGGGCGCGCTTGAACCGAGGAGGCCAACGCCGCCGGGGATTGGGGCCGCCGGAGCCGAGGTCGCCGGAGGCCGGATCTGGCGGGGAGGGGAGGAGAGGAGGGGAGAGAGATGGGCCCGGACAGGTGGAGAGGGAGGCCTCGCCCCGTGATTTGTGGTTAAGGGATAGTTGCATTAAGCCCCCCTAACTTTTGCAAAAGTTTTACAGAGGCAGGGACACTGTTTTTCTTTTTTCGCAGCCAGCGGTCCAGCACGCAAACGTCTGATGGGAAAGCAAACTGCCGCTACGCTCCAGGCCCCGGCGTAGCTTTGATAATGGTCCCCATCTTTTAGGATTTTGAGTAGCTTTTAGTTTTGATTTTTTCAAAAAGCAAAATAAATCCGACTGCTTTTCTAAGTGGTTTTGAGAAGCCGTTTTTCAATGGCTTTCTGAGGCTACCGGTGCGTGTATTGTCCTTGTTAGCGTCTTTTCCGCCCGTCACCATCTCAAAGGTGCAGCCAAAAGCTATCAGTCGCAGTTCAATAAAACATGGCTAATAGCGCTTGCAACATGTCATCGATACAATTTTGGACAGTAAATTTAGAAGCACCTCCGATCGATATGGAGACCGCTGAGAAGCACACAAACACTAAGCGTATTCAGTGAGTGTATAGTGTTACAAAATAGCCTCATCTTTCCTATTATAAGGGCTCCTATTGATAGGGGAGAGAGGCGGATATATGAAGTTACAAGTTTGTCCTCAGAGTCTAGCTTTCTCCTAAAGATATCGGGATGGTGGTGTTGGAGGTCTTGGGCAGAGGCGTCGGGTGTACTTCATCTAATAGGTACGATTTTGGATCACGTTTGCTAATATATATCACCCTCTGTTAGTACTTCGTTGCAACGCACGGGCACTTTACTAGTTATCTTTGATGTGGCAAGAAGGAGGTGTTGGTTCTCCCTCTCCGTATAGTCACGTAAACTCTACAAGCCCACACCACCACCTCCCTATAGGTGTGGATAATTAGCTAGCTTGGCTCGACTCGACACAGTCAAACTCATTAGCAAATATGGCTCGGCTTAGCTCAACTCGTTAAGCAAATGAGTAGAAATGTCTGCTCGACTCGGCTTAAAATTTTGAGCTACCTCTTTAAGCTCATGAGCTAAGTATTAACAATTGCATGTATGTTAGTGTGTGCTAATGTACATCATGAAAAAGAGCACATAAATTGTATCTAAACTCAGTTGCATCCAAAAAAGAAATTAAATAGTAAACTATCCTTGAAATTGTATCTAAACTCAGTTGCATCGTCTAGATTTGGCGTTGTTTACTTAGTTGGGTTAGGGCTGGTGCTGGCTTGGACGCTTGGGTTTAGACTGGTGTTGACTTGGGGCTGGATCGGCTAGTAGACCATGCTCGATCGTTTCAGATGGTCCCTATTATTTTGTTCCTTTTTCACTGTCGGTTGATATTCTGTGTCGTACCAACTTCAACTTATGTGTATTTTTTTTGGAGTGTCTTGTTTTGTCAACGTTCTGCGTGTTTTTTCTTTTCTTTTCTCACCCTATTTATCAACGTGTTTAAACCTTCTTTCTTCTAAATAGATGTAGTTCTTGACATATAAGACACTAATTTTTAATATGTGAGAGCACACACTATGTAAAACTAAACTCTAAATAACAAAAATTAAAATCGGTGCAGAGCCTATATCCCCTCACTTGATAATATGCATCCACCCTTATAAACTGCCTTAAAAACCACTCCCTTCGATAGTTAATTTGTAAAAGCCAAAAATCAAAGGTTACTTCGAACAGGCCTTTGTATGGATTCTTGGCTTACCATGGGTGCGCGCGCGAGCGCTCTCTCTCTCTGTTGTCTAGACCCAAGTTTTCCCATAGCTCTCGCATACACACGTGTAGGAGTTGGCGTGTAATCAGGTTCCACGTAGCACCAAGTCATGGCAGGTGGCACTGATACGTAGCCACTAAGTCCTAATTAGACAAGGACCCGACCGATGACGAACACCACACACCATCCGCAGCCGAGCCGAGCACCATGTACGGCGCACGAGGCGCGCGGCCGAAGGGCGCTTTCACGGCGACCACGTACACGTCGGTAGCGGTCGCCTCTGGCGGTCGTGAGGATAGCCATCAGCCGCCAAGGACGGAGCTCCGGTCGGGCTAGGAAGACACGGGCTGCCGTTCAAGAAGCTCGAGGACACGGTCCAGGGCGCCGCCGGTAAGGGCGGCCCCGTGTTCAGCGCCGGCACGGAGGACGGCAAACCTGACCTCGGCGTCACCGGCACCGGCTAACTGTTAAATTAGACAGTAGTTCGTGTGTGTGTAGCACATGAAAGTGCATGACTACAATGGAATAAGACCCCATCAACTAGATCGAAAACCATTTCTGCATCAGATGCGTGGGGCAAATTTCATTCAGGTATTTAGACAAAGGACATTGCAGGATTTGTTTCGGCACACGGTGACACATACGGGCAGGATTTACAGTGGTCTAGATGCCCATTTCTTGACATGGAACGAGAGAGAATGGGCCATATGTAGTTGCTGACATGAAGACTACATGAGCTTTAACATTTTCAGCCGCTCCTCGTGCCCCAGATCAAGCTTCGGCGCCGTGTAGTTGCCGTGAAGATCTTCCACTACGTATTCCTGCACATGGAAAAATACAGATTTAAGAATCTGATCGAAAAACTAGCTACACGCTTATCAAGATTAATAAGTTCGAGATATTCAAACGGTTATCCTTTAACCAGAATATGTGCCATTTTTTATTGCTTATGTCCTCAGCATGATATTCTGAGTTGAAAATGTGAAAACACACGTAGAAAAGAAAAGAGCACTGATCTGAGGAAAGTTCTTGCCTTTGTAAGCTCTCTTTTGGTCAGGATGTGATAATGCCTCTGCCAGATCCTTTGGACGGCCATAGTTGCAGCGAGGAGACCGTATGCAATGCCGAGGATGGCGAAGATGACAATGAAAACTACCACCAGGGCAAAGCAAGCCTCCAGAGAAGCAGGAAGGCAGTCCAGGATGCCCCAACCATAGCAGCAGTTCCGGCACCCAGCTAGACATGGATCTTGGTTGTCGTTGAAGGATGAGCAGTGTACTATCAACCCAAAAAAACCAAGCAGTACAAAGAAAACCACAACACCTGGAATATAAAACGACCATCGTCACTGGCATCATTAAGGAATGATTTGATCAGGAAAGATGAATGTGTATTGTATCCCCCTGTATTCACCAAAAGTTTAGGTCGAAAATATCAATATTGCAGATGCATCATGTATAAGAAAAGGAGTGATTTGAATACCTATGCAGTAATAGAAGGGTATGGGATGCTTTGACAAGATGCGATCCCAACCATCACTGAAACTGTTCCGAAAACTTCCATCCCTGTCCAGAAAGTACGCAATTGCACCAATCATAGCAATAGTCTACAAACCAATGCAAATAATTGTCTCGCTTGAGCTTGGATTTCAAAGTTAAATGAAATAATAGCGCATCAGTATTTCTTGGAGTACATAACTTAACTACAAATATTTGTCATATCAATACTTATCTAACAGGTGAAAGTGAAACAACAATGAGGTGAACATTTTTTCTTTTAACTAAATGCTCTGTATTTGTAGCGTTTACTATGTAAACTTGTGAATAATGCAAGAAATGTTGCAGGTTTTGGAGATGTCTTTAAATTGTTTTAAGAATCTTGATGTCCAAGGAGGCTAAGTAAAGGATGCTTTCAAATGTTGAAGTTTATAGGTTGTACAGCAAGAATCATGAGTACATCTCTAGAAGGCTAGAAATAAAGATACGTCATTTTATGAAGAAGCAAATATGAAATGAAGTGCTTTCAAATGTTAAAGCTTACAAGTTGCACGGCAAGAAACACAAGGATAACATCTCTTGCAACAAAGATTCGGAACTTCATTTTACGCCATGAGTTATCCTCCCAAGTTTCCACTCGAAGATGGAACTGAGCTTTGCATGTTGTACAGTGTGAAAATGCAAATCCTTCCTACAAAGTAAGCATTAGAAAATCATAATTCAGAAGTAGTACTTAACTTTTCTTCATTCAAGAGTTTCAGACTGAATAGAAGATAATGAAAACATTGGTGAACAAAAATGATATTTAGAGAACACTGCATCTAGTCAGGAAATCTTGAATAGGAGGAGGAACACTCAAGCTCTGGAACAAAGCACAATTTCAACCTAGATTCTAATAGAAGGTTGCATCCTTTCCAGTGATGGTCAAAGTCTTTTAAGTGGCACAAATTGCAGCCAAGAGCCCAAGACTCTACATTGTACCCTCCATATCAAGTTGAAAGATTACTTGATAAGATGACAGCTTGGAGAGATGACTGCCAGTACATGTCAAAGCTGATACCGACGACATCTTTGAAATATCAGAATCTGCCATTTGGAAACAATGGTTAATAAAGTAAATGGCCAGGTTCTTACGTTTAGGAGCACTGCCATTTACAATATACTAACATCTAGGCTGCATTGTCATTTTCTGCTCTTTGTGCAGTACACAGAACATGTTTAATAATTGCATTACTCCGCGTATGACACTTCAACCAGTCTGCAACTGCCTTGTGCATTTTTTCCATTCTCTAGATGATATGTTTCCAATATCACCCAATGATGTCCCAATGTGGTAGTTACCAACAATGTGTATAGCATAGTGTTGACAATGAAAAGCAACACCACATATCATGTGATTGCTTGAGAAAATCTTCTTGCAGTGAGTACATGTAATCTAAGCATATATACATTTTACACAACCTGTAACTAACCATACTTGCTTAAGAGTAATATAAAAAAATGTCAAGACATACATAGAAAAGAGACAGTACCTTAACAGATCTCCAGTGGTCCAGGCATGAACGGTGAACAAATTGCTGAGTTCCCTTGCACATGCAAGGTGATATCAGCTCATCACCTGCATAGGAAATTATCCACATGCACACAGAAGCTTAGAATTAGATCGCTTGTTTGTTGGATATGAAAAAGGCAAAATTGAAGCACCCGACCAATATATGCTATCCAAATCATTACTGCATGTAATTATAGAGAGCAATATTGGCCCAATGTACATCCTAATGCATGAACAGTTAATTTCACTTTTATCTTCACACAAACCAGGCCAAATTCCAAATTAGTTCTTGTCTGATACTTATTACTTGTAATATGCATTTTTGCTGCTAGAACATGCACTAGAAGGTTTTAGAGTTGGCTTTAGTCTTCAGATGCCATAATGTCATTGCAGATCTTGACCCCGGTAGCCATTAAATTAGTTACATCAGGTAAGATGTTGATGGCAGGAGGGTGTAAAGCCAGATTTCAATTTCTATAACAAGAGCATATACAAAGTGATGACCTTCTGTAATCAACTGTGAATCCTACATGTTGTCCTAGCTAATAACGGTAATCTTCAGTTCAAGCTTATGGTACAGTTCAGTGCTACCCTATTCCCTGGCATGCATCCTATGACTTAACCATTGCCTACAAGGCTATGATACAGAACAAATTGGAACATACATCACACTGGGACTTTGGACAATCAGATGAAGTTGCCGAACCACTTTAAGCAAGCAATCAACAATACACATTCTTGACTACTTGCTGCAATCAGAGAACCAATTTGCCATGGACAAAAGCATTCCCAAAAAAAATTGAAACAAAAGCAATCCAACTGACACAACGAAATTGTGCTCTCCAATATGTAGGACCATCACCTATCTCAGACTCGGCCTCGAGGCAAATGCGGCAGCACACGGCAGAGGAGGCATCGGTCTCCTCATCCTCAATCTCCAGCGCGCTCACGGTTGCCGGCTGCGGCGGCGACAGCTGCGACGACGGCTCCGCCCCCTCGTTCTTCCTCTCAAGGAGAGGGTCTGAGTCATTGGGGACCGTCTCTTCCTCGCTCCTATCCATCCGTGGCAGATATTCTCTAGTCTAGATTACAGCCAATTAACAACAGCATTAATCAAGAAACTAAAAAAATCTGAAGTCAAATTACAGTTTGGACAGCCGCGAAGCATTAGCATATGGAGGCGAAGGATTCAAATTTAGTCCTCAAATTGCACCCCAAAAAAAAATCCAAACGGGAACAGCGTATCAAGATCGCCTGGCCTATCGATGGGACCAAGAAACTACGGACAGATAAAATTTCGGGATGCTAGGCTGCAAAAAATCGAGAGAGGCTAAACGTAGCGCCACAGTTACCCGCAAATCGATCCCAAAAAATCCAATAAAAAGACTACCAGAGTTCGTGCCGATTTCCCCGAGACCCGAAGCAAAAAAATCCCAAAACACTCTAATCCCGGACAAGCCGAGACCCGAAGAAAAATCTCACCTATTTATAAAAAAGAAGAAGAAGAAGAAGAACGGGATCGAGGAAAACTCACTAGGAGAAACCGAATTCCGGATCAGAAACCCGCAAGAAATCAACAAAGGAAGCGGCGAATCATCAAGGAAAGGGAAGAAGCCCTAACGAATCCTCTTGGGAGCTTTTGCCCCTCGTGGGGGCTTTCGAAGGATTCCCTGGGAAGGGACGGGAGCAGCGAGGAAAGCGAATGCAATAATACCAGACGTGGAGGTGGCAATCGAGAAAGTGCTAGATTCCTTTTGCGGATGGTTTGTAGTCATAGATATTTCTGGTTTTTAGTTTATTTTTTATTATTTTTAAATTTCGTTTTTTCTGACTTTTCAGTTTATTTTGAGCTTTATTGCCAGTTGTTTCCCTAATCCATTTTTTTATTTTTTATTTTTTAAAATTTAATTATACCAAATAAACCACCATCAGTTACATCGTAATTTTAGCCAACTACAGTGAAAATTCATCCATAAACCACTAAAATTTAGCCCAACCGAGCACCACCGTAATTTATTCACTTTAAAATTATACTGATAAATTATTTTAAAAACAACAAAACAACTATTATACTTATATATTTAAAGGAAGCTATTAATCATAACTCATAAATCGTACCGAAAAGAAAATGAACTGAAATGAAAAGAAGGGGCCAAGTTTGTGAGGGGTGCCTCGACGAGAAGAATTGCAGCTTACTGTATTTGTGAGATGTGACCCAAGTGCCCAACCAGCCTGTTCGTGGCCTAGCAACGCGCAGGGCCTAGCACAGAGAATGTCCATTGGGCTGTACCTACCTTTTTTTTAGGCCATGAGCTCACGAGCCATGACATAACAATTTTGGATTTTCAAAGAAAGGGAAATAGGACGACTACCTCATAATTAGAGGTGAAAACAGATCAGATAGTTTTCGATCGATTCGGAAAAAAAACGAATACGGATTGTATCGGATCAGATTTTCTTCGGATAATTCTCGGATTGGAAACAAATACAGATTTTTTTGTTGGAAATGAATACGAATATAGTAGGCCTGATATCCGGTGAATACGGATACGAATACAGATTATCTGGATAATACGGATCCAGATATCCGAGATTTTAGCCTAACATTACCCAGCCCAAGCCAACCTCTCCCATCTCCGCTGCCACCAGCCCACTAGCAAATATTTATATTTATTAAAAATAAATTTAGTATTGTCGGTAGATTAAAATTTGTACCGATTAAATTGATGAACTACCATTTAAATCATTCTGATGCAAATTTAAATTCTTAATTAATTTATTAATCACATGTAAATGGTAGAAATACATTAAGAATTATTTAGGACTTTAGAAAAAATTAACTGCCATTTGAAGATTTAAAATTTGTACAATAGTATGACTATTGTGGATAAAAATACTTATACTTGTTTAGATTTCATTAATATTTTGACAAGATAAACTATTTACGTGTTTCCATTAATTTTGGATATATAGTTTAAGGGGTTTTCATGTTCCGATAAATATTCGTGACCGTATTCGTTTCGATTCGTATTCGCTCTGTATCTGTATTCGATATTATTCGTATTTATATTCATATCTGAGGTATCTGTATTCGTATCCGCATCCGAGAAAAAATATAAAAACTAATATGGTAAAGACATTATCCATCCGTATTCGATCCGTTTTCATCCGTACTCATAATGTCCGTGCAAATTCATTGATGCGAAATAAGCAATTTTATGACTATTTGGCTCTACTTCGAGCATTTGCTGGCCAGGCCGCATTTTCCAAGCCTAGGTTGATATTTAAACCCAGCTCCGGCCTGGACAGAAAAAAACAACACAATCCACGGCCGAAACCCTCCGCTTGGCGCCACACGCATGTATAGCGTGACCGATGAGTGCTACCATACTGCTCATGGCTACCGGACGGCTCTGTTCATTCGGTTTCAGCTTTCTTGCTAAGCCAAATAAAACATATTGGTTTCATAATTTTGAATTTTTTTTCTTTTCTTTTCTTTTTTTGCATTGTTCGTAGAGCTATAGCAGTATTTTCCATCCTTTTTTTCTTATTTTTCTTCAATAAATAACTCAGAAAAAACTAACAGCTATGCAATTTCAATTAAAAATCACAAACCGCTAAAAAACTAGAATAAACAGGACCTAAGTTAGATACAGATAACCTTTTGTCTTTCTTCGGATGAACAATGCTAATTGAGACGTAGGACTTACACATCTGTTGTAGTAGCCCTCTATAATGTACTTCTTGTTGCCTCTATTGTTAGCAATAGTGTCACAGACAGTAGACTATGGTCCGTTTCAAATAGCTTTCGGTTTTTACTTTTTAGTTTATAGCTTTCAAAAGCAAAAAGTCATTCAGGATGTGTTGACTTCTAACATGGCTTTTATCTCTCTTTTCTTTTTATTTTTTATTATCTGTAGAGATATAATAGTGTTTTTTTATTTTTTCTTTAGTTGAATATCTAAAAAAATTAATAACCACTATAGCATCATTTTAACTGAAAACTAAAAAACCGTAAAAAAAACCGAATCGATCGGAGCCTATGATGAGTTTCAGCTCCAAACATGATACGTCAAATGGGAGAACAGATCAGCGAACGAGTCCACCGCGGAGCCTTAGTGCTTCACTAGCTAGCTCAACAAGGGGTGAAATCGGGTCGGATTCGGACGGATATTACTCATACCGTATCCTAACCTATATTTTTTTCTCGGATTCGGAGTCGGATACGGTAAAACCGGATATGAATACGAATTCGGAGTATTTGAAATTTCGAATACGGTGCCGTCGGAACGGATACTTGACGGTTTCGGATCGGAAACGGATAATGTAGATGGATAGTACGTGCATACGGAAAGAAACATATGCTTCCCGATCTTCCAATAGGATAATAACTATCGATTTTGGTGGAGGTGACTCTTGCGATCCGACTACAACTGTACGACGTCGCTTGCGCCTTAGCAATCTCTGAACCACACTTAAGTCATTATCAATCGTGCCAAGAACACGGTTGACCTGATCACGAAGGTCTATTCTTGCATGCAACTGAAGAACACGCATGAACAAGGATAGTGAGCAACCTGAAAATTGCTAGATATAAAAGTCGCACAAGGATTGTTGAGGTTCTATAACACGAATCTGTTAGTCTAGTCGACACAAGAGACAACGTGGAGTTTCCACATGGGGCTAAACTGATCTAAACAAAACCCTAACCCGAAAGGCTATGAATATAATGCTTATATAACCCCTTGGGACGTCCACAAGGTCCCCAAACTGAGTACAACTCAACCTGACATTGTATTAGACTCAAACTCATACAAAAAGGAAACCCTGATTTTTCCACCGTCACATTGTTTTAGATATTGCGGCGCGACCAGAAGGGTTATAAAGCTGGGGCCTTACCCATTGGATGGGCATTGAAATAAGCTTTCAAACAAGCCCAAAAACATTTGAATCGGACTCCGTTTGTGAAAGTTATGGCCGTTTTACTATAGACATGTCGGGCTGTCCCGAACCGAATATCCGACTGGATATCCGACCAGATAATTATCCGATATCCGAATACCGAAACTATTCGGTCGGATAACAACTCTCCCGAATCCGAATCCAAATCCGACATGAATTATCTGAATCCGAATCCGAATCCAACCAGATACCAAATTTCCTTCCCGAATTCGATACCGGATCGATCGAGATTAACCTAATCCATTTACACCCCTGCCCCCTATCATGCCATTTTGAGAGCTCCGCCCGCAATTGAATAACTAGCCTCAAAGGCGCGGCGACACGCCGCGCCAGCCACCGTATGTACCAAAGTACAAGAGGCGATAATTTGTGAGGATTTTTTTTAAAAAAAAATCGAGGATAAATACGTATTTTTGGGAAAATCAAAGGGTTTCTTTGAAAAAAATCGAGGACCTGTAAGGGCTTCTACGTAAGTAAATAAGGACCTATATGTAATTTTGGAAACCCGCGGGGCGCTATCAAAAAAATTTTCTTAAAAAAAACTTGCAGGGATTTTTTCGCGAGAAAAAAGGACCTTTACGTAATTTTCAGAAAATATGAGGAAATCACCTCTCCCGGCCGTACGCCAAATCCCCCGCCACGCGCCGGCCGGGCAACGCGGGCGGGGCGACGTGGATCGCTGGGGGGCCGGAATCCCCCAGCTTTAATCAGCGGAGCTATGCGGCGACGGCCACGGAGGGTAGCGCGAGACGCCCTCCACGTCGCCCGGTTCTAGTCCTCGCGACCGGCCCAAAATATTATTCTGCACGCGAAAGCGCCCTACGCCGCACATCACGAGCTCCCTGGGAAATGGATGCCGTACACATGATTGCGAGCAGAACTCCAACAAGCGAGACCCCGTGCGCCGGCTCGCTCCCCTGGGGTGGCGTCGCGGTCGCGCTGTTGCGGATTGGATTGGGTTGGGTTGGGGTTGGGTTTGGGTTTGATACGTTTTGTTTCGGTCGCCATCGGTACCTAACGTGGCGTCACTACGAACGGGAGACGAAACAGAAAAATATGGATGGCGTCGCTGGCATAGGAGTTTCTGCTCGACTTTACGCCGGTTCAGGGGGGGTTTCTATGTGGGCAAGACCGAAAGAAGAGTGTTGTTATGCACCTGGTAGGTAGGTAAAAAATATAGGAAATTTCTGGAAGCCCGAGAGTAGAATAATACCCCCGGCACATGCAACGCTTCTACAGAGTACCAGCTGCCCAGCTGGGCATGTTACTGGCCGCTCGCTAGTTACATTGTTTAGTCCTGGTGAATACTTAAGGCTCGCCATCTTTTGACCACACCACGGTAGATCATTGGCCGCTGTTAGCTTTTGTGCCCGTGTGTGTTACTATCTTGCAGTTCCAGTTTTGTATGTGTGACTACATTTTGTTTTGGGCCGTTCCTGTGGACTTCTGGCTTGGTATAAGTTTTCGGGCCTTCAAATGAGTCTATGAAACATGGGTCTGATGGTAATTTTGCGAAGCTCATTCTTTATAATGGCAAAAAGTCAATTCTCTCCATGGAGTTTGATGATGAAGTTGTTGAAGATCAGAACCCGCACAGCCGAGCAGGAGCTAGAGACCCAAGATCAAAACAGTGCCATGAGATACTTCTCACCTTCTTCGGAGCCATTTTACGGATAACCTGTTTTTTATTCAAAAATACAGAAATATACCCGCGACAAAATTTTTTACACAAATAGGCTCCAGTCGCCCTACCATTGGGCGACTGGATCCTTTCGCCCAACCAAAGAACGACACGATTGCAGTCGCCAAACCAACAAGCGACCGCAGCTAGCCGCCCTCCCATTGGGCGACTCGCATGCAGTCGCTCTATGGTTGGCCGACTGGCATGCAGTCGCCCTACCCCTAGGCGACTGCATGGTGTCCCCGAAAGATTTTGTGAATTTTGTAGTTTAAACTGGTAAAAAATGTGGTACAGTTGTAATAAAAGTTTATGTTTATTGGATGTTATAGATGCGTAAAAATTTTTAGAAACTTTTTTTTAAAGATTGACCGTAGAACTATCGCCACATACACTGTTAAGTGATATACGTTCAGAATTCGAGGACGAAAACTAGTATTTAATATTTGTTACATGACTTGATATAGAAACGATTAAATGCGAAAATAAGAGATAATAACATTGTTTGAATTTAAATAAACTTTATAATATAACTCAGTAACATGCCGGGTATTTATCTATTACATGCATGATATACACCCCTCACTCCCCACCCTGAGGTGCCCCGTCACCGCGCCCGTGTCCTCTCATACGGCCCCGCTTGGCCGTCCTACGGTGCAACGGGTGACGAGGGTCCGAAAAAGTAAAACGAGCAGGTGGGTTTCGCACCCGCCGCGGCGCCGGTGGAGTCAGCTGCACCTCTGGCTGTGTGGCCTCCGGTGCACTGGGGAGGGCACTGCCGGAGAGAACCTCCGGTGCTGCGTCGGAGGACGGTCCGGGCAAGTCCGAAAAAAAACTGGTCCACCTCGATGTGGCCCAAGGAGAAGCGTTCCTGGTGGTGGTAAGGACTGCAATATTAATATCGTTAGTTCGTTGCATGTCACCTTAGGATAAAAACGAGATCAGACGATGCGTACCCGCAGATGGCGCCATGAAAGCTGGCGCCATGAAAGCATCCGTGTGGAAGTCGGGGATGTGCGGAGGAGGTGTAGGAGGCCGTGACCAAGCAGAACTCCCTGGCTGCTCTGGGGGAGGTGGACGTGTCCACGTACTACCTCCGGAGTAGTGCCACGCTGGACGGGGTGGCACTGGTAGTCGGGGTGCACTGGGCGTGAGAGTGGAGACCGCCGGTAGCCTCGTGCAGGACAGTGGCTGACAATACGTCTAAACCCGGCTTGCATACGTCGCACAAAGCTGACGGCCTCCTCGCGGGTCAACTCCCCACCTGTGGCCCACCTCTGCACTACTGCGGAGGACTCGGACCACAACGCAGCACCGATGTCAGCCTGGACAAAAAGACAGAATGGTCCATCATCGAAACGATATTGCCATTTGAGAATTTTTCAAATTACATGTTATGTACCGCGATGTGAGCGTCGCGTGCGAGTTGTGCTGGGTACGCGTCTGTCGGAGCGGCGACGTGTGGGGTAGGCGGGTTTACGACATGTACAAGCTTAGTACGTGTCCGCCCCTGGTACCAGATCAAGTACTCCGCGTAGTCCGCGCTGTCGTACGGGCGCTCCTCCACCACGCGGTCGTCGAGCGCACCCTCCCACTACGCAACCCAGGCCTGCATCTTACTCGACCAGTCTATGCCTCGTTTAACGCCCTTCGCGCTGTGCCTGTTTATAGAACCATTACGTAATGTAAGAACTTGCGAACACAGTAGTAAGTACGTACATATTTATCAGAAGTGATCACTCACGTGTGCACGTTCCACGGAATCGGCGGACCGACGGGTACAGGATGCGCCTGCAGCAGCCCGAACTGCCGCATGACTCGCTGTGGTGCGTAGTCCTCAACGTAGATGCTGTACACGAGCTTCCGGCGGGTGAGCCAGAAAGCCCAGTCACGCCAGCACAGTGCGGACAGCCCGTCAGGAGCACGGGCCTGCACTGCCTCCTCTACGTACGGCTCCCAACGCACGTCGGAGTCTGCGAGGCGGTCGAACGCAAGAAAGTCAGGTTGTTTAGTATGACGATCGTTAATAAGAAAGAAATAGTTGACTGTGATAAAATAATACTCACTCGTCGACGGCACCAAATAGAACCCATCGTCGGCCAGTCGACGTCTCCCCCTGGGTACATCTCGGCCCCGTACGGAGTCATGTCATTTAGTACAGGTCGTCCGAGGCTGAAGCGCTCGAACGACCACAACTGCAGAAGCAGGGGACAGCCCGTGAGGATCGAATTCGCCTTGATCCTTGTGCACGCATCGCACAGCCCGCGGTACGTCGCGGCAAGTGCGACCGATCCCCAACTGACCTGGTGGGCCTCGCCGTCCGCAATAGCCCTCACATAAGCGATAAGACGCGCGTCCACGGAGTTGCCGTGGCTGGTGGTGAAGAACACCCAACCAAACAGCCAAGCACGTAAGCCTCCAGGTGGCGCGCGACCTGGTAATCGTCAGCCTCTGGATCCATGCGTTCAACCTGAATGCGAACAAGTTGTTATTAGTATGTAATTGCACAAATAAGAGTTTCGAAAACACGTTCGATTTGAAATATCATGTACCCAGTACTGTGCCAGCCACCTCAGCGTCGGCCCATGCTTCTGCCTATCGTAGAAGATGTGGTGGTCATCGGCCGGTGGAAGGACCCCCTGGAATCTGCCGAGCAGGTCAGCGCGCCACTCGGCGGGGGCCTCCGGTAGGAAGGCAGCGGCTCCCGCGATCGGAAGGCCAAGGAGCAGGGACACGTCCTGCAGGGTCGGCGCCATCTCCCCGAATGGGAGGTGGAAAGTGTGCGTCTCGGGCCGCCAACGGTCCAGCAAAGCCGTCAGTAGGGAACGGTCGAATGGGAAGCGTCGTGATCGCTCCACGGCCGCCTCGTCCCCGTCCGCGGCCAAGGTGGCTCCGTCCTCATCCGTGGCCTGCACCATCCGGACAAGAGGGAGTAGTCCGGCATCCCTCAGCCTGCAAATAAAGTGAAGGTCAGCACGGAACGTTCTTTCAGCAGCACTAAATCGCTAGCGTAGTGCAAACCTGGCAGTCCAACAGGGGTCAAGTCTCCAGGCCACGCGAGGTGTGCGTGTCTGGACCACTCCTAACTCAGCCGGCTCGTCCGTGCTCCCCGGTGGCGACGCGCGACGGGAAGCGCGGTGCACGCGGTCCAAGTGCTCGTCCAACAGCGGGTACCGCCACTCACCCATCATACCTGCAAAATTTTCTACATGTTAATTTGTACACTACAATTTCTACAATAATACATAAAATTTCTAAACTAAATAACTAAACTAAACTTGTAAGCTAAATTTTCTAAACTAAATATCTAAACTAATTTTTCTAAACTAATTTTCTAAAATAAATTTCTAAACTAAATTTTCTAAACTAAATATCTAAACTAAAATTTCTAAACTAAATTTTCTAAACTAAATCTCTAAACTAAATTTGTAAACTAAATTTTCTAAACTAAAATTTCTAAACTAAATATCTAAACTAAATTTTCTAAACTAAAATTTCTAAACTAAAATTTCTAAACTAAAATTTGAAACTAAATTTCTAAACTAAATATCTAAATAAATTTTCTAAACTAAATTTCTAACACTACAAAAATACCTGCCAATCGCTTGGTCTCTTCTTCCCCTCCTCTCCCTCTCTTTCTCTTCTTCCCCTCCTCTCCCTCTCCTTCTCTTCTTCCCCTCTCCTCCTCCTCCTCCTCTCTCTCTTCTTCCCCTCTTTTCTTCTCCTCTCCTTCCTCTCTTCTTCGCGCGGCCGGCTGTGGAAGAAACAGTGAAAGGAAGGAATGGAAGAGGTTCAGCCGGCGGCCGCGGCTATATTGCCATGCAGTCGCCCCCCCCCCCCCCCCGTTGCGACTGGATTACTGTCGCCCAACGGTGGGGCGACTGGAGTCCAGTCGCCCAACAGGGAGGCGGTTGCATTTAATCGCCCAACCGTTAACAGATTCCCCAAAAGTCGCTTTTCGGTTGGGCGAAAGTCTCCAGTCGCTCAATGGTTGGGCGACTGGAGCCTATTTGTGTAAAAAAATTTGTCGCGGGTATATTTCTGTATTTTCGAATAAAAAATGGGTTATCCGTACCAAAATTTCTTTTGTTTTGGGCCGTTCCTGTGGACTTCTGGCTTGGTATAAGTTTTCGGGCCTTCAAATGAGTCTATGAAACGTGGGCCTGATGGTAATTTTGCGAAGCCCATTCTTTATAATGGCAAAAAGCCAATTCTCTCCGTGGAGTTTGGTGATGAAGTTGCTGAAGATCAGAACCCGCACAGCCGAGCAGGAGCTAGAGACCCAAGATCAAAACAGCGAGAGCTTTCGGCACAGCGGCCTACGATGTCTTCAGTCTTCTCCCGAACTAGCGGAGCAGAGCGAGCGGGGCAGACCGGCGCAAGCACGGCAGCCTCGTGGTGCTCTCTGGATCAAGCGGCGCAGCAGCCTGGCAGCTTGTCGGCGTCCCTATTTCCTCACTGCTAACCGGCAGCCTGGCGGTGCTTTCTGCTCTATCCCTACGGCGACTGCGATGGCCTAGCCGTTGTGTTCTAAATGCGATCGGGGGTGTCTGTCCGTCTGCCAAACAGTTTTTGTCCGACTCCGTGATAGTTTTCGTCGGTCTCCTCCGGCCTCCGCGATATTTTTTTCCCGCGTAGGCCGCAGCTCACGATCTGCCCCCAACGCCGAATTTTGGACATATTTGGACCCCTAAATACCTGAAATCCCATTTTTGGCCCCCTAATAAAAAAAAAATCTAAATCTGGATCCCTCCCGAACGCACGTTCAACTGGAAGCCGGCACGTGTCCGGTTGTGCGGTGTGGTAGCGCACGACCGGTCGTGCGGTCAAAAACCGAGTCATGCGGTCAAAAAATCGGTCGTGCAGTCAAAAAATCGGTCGTGCGCTCAAAAAACCGAGTCGTGCGGTCAAAAAATCGGTCGTGCGCTCAAAAAATCGGTCGTACGGTCAAAAAATCGGTCGTGCGGTGTGACGCGGAGGGCGAGGCGGTCGTGCGGTGTGGTACCGCACGACCCATGCTACAGACACGTGTCGGCTTCCGGTTGAACGTGCGCTCGGGAGGGGTCCAGATTTGAAATTTTTTTTATTAGAGGGCCAAAAATAGAATTTTGAGTATTTAGGGGTCCAAATATGTCCAAAATTCCCCAACGCCCACGCTCCTACTCGCTCGGAAAGGAAAAGAAAAGAAAACTGACGCGATCCCCCCACGCCGATTGTTCTCTTGATTTCTCCATTGTCCTCGACGGGACAACTGCATCACCGTCCCCGATCGCCAGTGCCGCGCACCACGTCCTCCCCAATCCTTCCTCAACACGGCCACGAGGCCTGCCCTCCTCGCGCCCAATCCTACCGCGAGCTCTCGGGAACCTGCCGCCCTCGCAGCTTAGCAGGAGAAGGCGCACCTTCGGTGTGCACAGTCTGCTGCTCGAGCGGCAGCGCGGGGTGCCGGGCCCCTGCGTGCTGCCGACCACGTTGTTCCTCGCTCTCGCCTGCGAGGGTGACCAGGACACGACGCTCTCCGTCCTGGGTGGCCTACTCCGCCCTTCCTCCATGGACTGCAGGTGAACGTAGATGGCAGTGGAGGTGCGGCGCAGATGGGTTGCGTTCTGCGGACGCGCGGCGGCCGGTTTGTGGACGTGCAGCGGACCACTTGCAAACAGCAACAAGAGATGGCACCGTCCTTGCTCGATGGCCTGCGGATCAGCGACGGAGAAGCTGCACAAGAGGGGCACGACCGCCGTGCTGCCGGTGATGTTCCATGACTCCATTCTCCAGCCAGCTGGTGGCACTCGGCTATTGGGCCTTTGGCGTCGCCTATTTCTCTTAGAAAAGGAACAGGCGATGACCAGGCGTCCAGGGGCAAGATGCACACTCGATGTTAGAAATAGTCCCACATAGATTATGAGAGAAGAGCAAGCACAACTTATAAGTGTGAGAGAGCCCCCACCCATTGGATTAATCTTTTGGAGAGAGAAGACCCAATACCACTTATAAAGTTGTTGCTCCGTTGCTCCATGAGCTTAGTTGTGTTCAGCTTATTTAGACCTGTGGCCCAGTATGTAACAAATGGTATCAGAGCCCAGGTGTCTAACATCTCCTTGAACCTCAGAGTTGCAGAAGTGTCCAATCCATGTGTGAGGAGGAGATTGTTAGGAATAGTCCCACATGGATTGTGAGAGAAGAGCAAGCACAACTTATAAGTGTGAGAGAGTCCACACCCATTGGACTAGTCTTTTGGGGGCGAAGGCCCAATACCACTTATAAAGTTGTTGCTCCGGTGCTCCGTAGGCTTAGTTGTGTTCAGTCTATTTAAACTTGTGGCACTCGATTGGACCTAGACATACGGCCAGGGTCTAAAAATGTAACACTCGATTTCAGCGGCACCAGCACCATCGAAGTCAGCTCATGTAAGCAATTAAGCATTGATGTTGGTTGTATTTCAGATCATTGCCACCAATTTATTATGCATGGTAAATTATTGAAACAAACAGGAATGTCCTTCACTAAAAGTAAAAATGATTCCATCTGCTCGTAATAATGATAGGGTATAATATTAAGAGAGTTCTCAAAAAGGTCATCTCGCAGTACAAATAGTTAGATGTACTAAGCAGGTGCAGATAAAAGCAGTTCGTATTATGGTGATATCTAAAGTCTAAACTCACATATAGGCATGTTAATTCTTGAAACTCTGGTAGAATGAATATAAAGCTTCATTTGAAAAACTGAAGTATTATTTTCAGTTCATTGGTGCCCATCCAGTTGAAAAACTGAGGTATTATCTTCAGCCGCCTGTAGTATAGGGGAATAGGGGATGGGTAAAGGAAAACCAAAACTTAAGTCTTTCTTAGTTCTGTTCTGCAACTAGTGTTGTAAGGTCTTACGACCTCCCAGGACCTTTTACGACCGGTTAGAGTCGTTTACGACCGGTGAGAATCAAATACGATTGGTTCAGAGTACTTACGACCAATTCCGAACGCCTCAATCTCCTCCGATCGTTTTTTAACGTGGTCGTAAATTTACTGTAGCAATTTACGACCGCTCTGCGATATCGCTGCCGCTGCCTTCCTTCAGCCGCTTGAGATACCGTGATCGAAACCTTCTACGATCACGCAGTGATGCTGGCGATCACTGTTCACCGTAGTCGAACACCCGTACGACCACGTTCACTTCCTTCAACGTGATCGGAGTAGTTGTAGCTCGTTACGACCACCTTTGACTCCTTACGACCACCTTCTCCGTGGTCGTAGCCTTCCCTGCTGGAACTTTGCCGTGGTCGTAACTCCTCCCGATCACGCTTGCGGTGATCGTGAGTCCTTCCGACCACGCCTTGCACAATCACACGACAAAACAATGCTTTGTGTGTTTCCCTCTTTTTGGTATTTTCTCAATTGCTTGGTCCACCGAATACATGGCTCTAAGCCTCCTTTTATACCCGGCTGTTCTAATTCAACACGGGTTCTCAACCTACTCCGACTCCGAGTCTTATACGACTTTGACTCGGTTTCCATCTACGACTTTGAATTGCGGTTGCAATTCGACTTTGATTACACCTAAATTTTGCACATGACTCTAAAACAAGATTATTTACAACATTCTCTCCCTAATCTTGTTTTTCGACTTCGATCATGCCAATCTTCTTCTTCATCTCTGAAAACTTTATTCGCCCCAGCGACTTTGTCAATATGTCTGCTTTCTGTTCTTCGGTTCTGATATAGTTGATATCGATCTTCCCTTCTTCGACACAATCTCTGATATAATGATATCTTGTGTCTATGTGTTTGCTTCTATCATGTAGAACCGGATTCTTGCTCAGTGAAATAGCCGATTTGTTATCAACCCTGAGCGTTACCTTCTGAATTTCTTCATCTGACAATTCACTCAACAGTCGAGCGAGCCAGACCCCCTGACAAGATGCTGCGCTCGCTGCGATGTACTCGGCTTCACAGGAGGACAGAGCGACCACCTTTTGTTTCTGTGATTGCCAGCTGACCGGACTCTCCCCAAGCACAAACATTACGCCTGTCGTGCTTTTCCGATCGTCGACATCTCCCGCCATGTCGCTATCACTGTAGCCCGTCAGCTGCAACGACTTTCCACCTCCTCTCTTGTACTGAATCCCGAGATTCAAAGTACCTTTGATGTATCTCAGGATGTGCTTCACGGCATTCATATGCTCCTGAGTCGGTTTCTCCATGAAACGACTTACGTATCCGACCGCAAACGAGATGTCTGGTCGGGTGTGCACCAGATACCGTAGACTTCCGACAATGCTCCTATAAGTCGTGGCATCAACTGGTGATCCTGGGCCTGTCTTGCTCAACTTTAGATGATTCTCCATTGGGGTTTGACATGGATTGCACTCTTCCATACTCGACTTCTCCAGAATCCTTCGAGCATATCCCGACTGACAAAGTGTTATGCCGTTGTCGGTTTGATTTACTTCAATGCCGAGGTAGTAGCACAGAAGTCCCAAATCGGTCATTTTGAACAGCCTCTTCATCTCTTCTTTAAACCTCGTGATCTCCTTCGAACTCGATCCAGTAATGATCAAGTCGTCCACGTAAACGCCCACGATCAGTCTGTTCTTCGCATCTCCCCTCGTGTACACAGCATGTTCAGAGTTGCTTCTTCTGAACCCGAGTGCCGTTAGACTTTTGTCAAGCTTCAAATTCCATGCTCGTGGTGCTTGCTTAAGTCCGTAGAGAGCTTTGTTCAGCTTCAAGACTTTCTCGGCTTGCTCCTTGGATTGAAAACCCGGCGGTTGAGAGACATATACTTCCTCCTTAATGTCTCCGTTCAAGAACGCCGTTTTCACATCCATGTGGTGAATCTCCCATCCACCGTTTGCTGCCAATGCAAGAAGTAGTCGTATAGTCTCCATACGAGCTACTGGGGCAAAGACTTCTTCGTAGTCGATGCCTTGTTTTTGAACATACCCTTTCGTCACAAGTCGTGCTTTGTGTTTTACGACTTCTCCCTTGGAATCCTTCTTTACCTTGAAGATCCACTTTAAACCGATTGCTCGATGACCCTTTGGCAAATCGGTGAGTTCCCATGTGTCATTCTCTTCAATCGACTTCAGCTCTTCCTGCATAGCTGCTCTCCAGTATGTATCTCCCTTTGCTTCTTCATAGCTTCCAGGTTCTTCTGCAGTCGTGTAAAGCAGTAGCTCTTCAGACTGCACTGGTTCAGTTTGTGCATAAATCTCACTTATGCTTCTCATCTTCGGTATTCTATCGCTCGAATCTTCTTCATCAGACTCTTCTTCATTTGGTGAGACTTCCTGATCATCAGCACCGGTCGAATTTTGGCTTTGAGATGTGGTCGTAGCTTCTTCCGTATTGTCAGCATCGACTTCTTCGACTTCGAAGGTTACCCACTTCGACATGTCTTTCTCAATGTCCTCGTGTTCTTCCCACTCCCAATGTTTGTTCTCTTCGAAGACCACGTCTCTGCTCACATGAATCTTCTTTTCGACCGGATCATAGCACCTGTACGCCTTGGTGCCTGGTTCCGAGCCAAGATAAATCATCCGTCTGCTCCGGTCGTTTAGCTTCTTGAGATAAGTGGATGGCTTCACATGGGCTAAGCATCCGAAGACCCTTAGGTGCTCGACATTGGGTTTTCTTCCCGACCACTGTTCATATGGAGTGACTCCATCCAGTGATCGCGTGGTCGCACGATTTAGCAGATAGACAGCATGTCGTACTGCTTCTGCCCAAAATCTCCCGGGCAGGAATCGGCTCTTCAACAGACTTCGTGCCGTTTCGACCACGGTCCGGTTTCTTCTTTCTACGACTCCGTTTTGTTGAGGTGAATACGGAGCCGTGAAGAGTCTTGCAATACCCTTCTCTTCACAAATCGAGTCGAACTCTTTCGCGAGGAATTCTCCTCCTCGATCTGACCTGACCGACTTCACCTTTTTTTCGACTTCGTTTTCGACAAGAGTTATGAACTTCTGAAAGTTCGTCTTTGCCTCATCTTTGCTTTTCTGCATGTACACCCACATGGCTCTTGAATAGTCATCCACGATCAACATGAAGTATTGATTCCCAGCATCTGTACGAGGTGTGATTGGTCCGCACAGATCTACGTGAACCAATTCGAGTGGTTGCGAAGCTCTGAAACTCGTCTGCTGTGGAAAACCGCTACGAGTTTGTTTCGCCACCAGACAGCCTTCGCAGACTTGCTCCGGGTGGTCGATTGTCGGTAATCCGACCACCATCTCTTTTCCCGCCATCGTGTTGAGACTCTGGAAATTCAGATGTCCGAATCTTGCGTGCCATAGCCTGGCCGCATTATCGGTTGTAGTCTTCATACACTTCGGCTTGCATGCTTCAATGTGAATTTTGTACAGACGGTTTACCGTTCTCTGTACTTTCATCAGCAGTCGCTCAGTGTGGTCGTACATCTTCAGATAGGTGTCTTTGAGTTGAATCCGACAACCTTCTTCAGTCAATTGTCCAAGGCTTATAATGTTGCTTCGTAGACTTGGAATGTAGTATACATTCGACAATCTCCTCTGGCTTCCATCCTTGCACTGCATCAGGATCGTGCCTCTCCCTTTTATCTGAATGGTCGAGCCGTCTCCGAACTGTACTCTTCCAAGCACATTCTTATTTAATTCGTAAAACATCGAGTACGTACCCGTCATGTGGTTGCTGGCTCCGTTGTCGAGATACCAGTCTGCCGTCCGCTCTTGAGTCTGCTCTCCTTTCTCCAACAGACTCGGAAACACTTTCTCCTCGTTTAATAGAACCATTGTCGGTTCGTCTGCAGTGCAGAGCCACAACAGCAATGTCGGCTCTTTGTGCTCATCCGTTTGAGCCAGGTTTGCTTCCTCTACTTTCTTCTTACTCCGGCAATTCGCAGCATAGTGACCATACTTCTTGCAGTTATGGCACTGGATGTGGCTCCGACATTCGGCTGCGTAGTGCCCAAACTTCTCGCATGTGTAGCACTGGACATCAGACTTGTCGGTCTGACGGTCGCCGCCTCCACGACCACCTCCTCGACCACTTCGTCCACGACCTCTGTGATCGAAGCCTCGACCTCGTCCATGAGATGTACCGCGGCCGGTCGATGTGCCACGACCACGACCGCCCCTTGATGTCGATTCTCCTCGGTTCTTCGTGTCTTCCTTTACAAACAATGCTTGTTGGTTGTAAGGCCCTTGTCCTTCATTGTCGGCTTGATAACTCTTCAGAAGCTGCTCGTGTGCTTTGAGCGCTCCAGTTACCTCCTCAACCTTCATCTTCGAGAGGTCTTGCGAGTACGTGAGTGTAGTTACGACCGGGAGAAACTTCTCTGGTAGTAC
Organism: Dendrocalamus latiflorus; assembly: GCA_017311315.1. Taxonomy (NCBI): domain Eukaryota; kingdom Viridiplantae; phylum Streptophyta; class Magnoliopsida; order Poales; family Poaceae; genus Dendrocalamus; species Dendrocalamus latiflorus. The sequence continues at coordinate 18,602,553 of CM029624.1, read as the reverse complement.
TCGTAGATACTTCTTCACCGCCACCTCGTCTTTCAAGTCGTCGCCGAGAGATTTGATCTCGTTTACGACTTCGTTAAACTTCCCAGAGAACTCCTCCACAGTCTGGTTCTTTCCCATCTTCAATGATTCAAACTCACTCCTCAATGTTTGAAGTCGAACTTCCTTCACTCGATCTACTCCTTGGTGCATTATCTGCAGAGTAGTCCAGACGTCTTTCGCCGTCTCCTTGCCGACTAGCTGCCGCATCATCGAGTCGGGCACAGCTTGATAGATCGCTGCCATCGCCATCTTGTCGAGACGATCATCGAGGACCTTGTCCTTCTCCTTCGGTTCAACCGGGCCCCAGACGCCCTGTGCGATCATGTTGACCTTCATCTTCATCGCCCAGACCGGATAGTTGTCCGAACTGAGGATCGGGTACTGCAGCGACACGCTCTGCTTCGCCGTGTCAGCCATGTTTAACCACGGCTCTGATACCAACTGTTGTAAGGTCTTACGACCTCCCAGGACCTTTTACGACCGGTTAGAGTCGTTTACGACCGGTGAGAATCAAATACGATTGGTTCAGAGTACTTACGACCAATTCCGAACGCCTCAATCTCCTCCGATCGTTTTTTAACGTGGTCGTAAATTTACTGTAGCAATTTACGACCGCTCTGCGATATCGCTGCCGCTGCCTTCCTTCAGCCGCTCGAGATACCGTGATCGAAACCTTCTACGATCACGCAGTGATGCTGACGATCACTGTTCACCGTAGTCGAACACCCGTACGACCACGTTCACTTCCTTCAATGTGATCGGAGTCGCTTCCGACCACGTTCTGGCCTTCCCGGTGTAGTCGTAGCTCGTTACGACCACCTTTGACTCCTTACGACCACCTTCTCCGTGGTCGTAGCCTTCCCTGCTGGAACTTTGCCGTGGTCGTAACTCCTCCCGATCACGCTTGCGGTGATCGTGAGTCCTTCCGACCACGCCTTGCACAATCACACGACAAAACAATGCTTTGTGTGTTTCCCTCTTTTTGGTATTTTCTCAATTGCTTGGTCCACCGAATACATGGCTCTAAGCCTCCTTTTATACCCGGCTGTTCTAATTCAACACGGGTTCTCAACCTACTCCGACTCCGAGTCTTATACGACTTTGACTCGGTTTCCATCTACGACTTTGAATTGCGGTTGCAATTCGACTTTGATTACACCTAAATTTTGCACATGACTCTAAAACAAGATTATCTACAACAACTAGATGGACATCAATTAACTGAAAAACATTCGGGGTCGGGCTGGTTGTGCTATGTGAGCTTAGAAAGGGGCTTGGGGGAGGCAGGATGTCTAGGCATAGGAGACGGGCGCGGGGGAGGAGTGGCAGGGCCACCGCCGGCCGCGGTTGGAAGAGGATGGCGGCTGGGCTAGGCCGCTAGGGAGTGGTGGGGAAGGCACAGGGACAGCTCAGCGAAACACAAAGCATTTCAGTGTTTGAGCACCAAGGACAGGCCAACTTTCGTACTCTTCTCAATTGCCTTGGTGTCGACCTCACCAGAGATGGTGATGAATGACTTGGGACGCCATTCATGCAGGACAAGGGCACTGGCCATGCCATAGTTGTTGAAACGTGCCTTGACAGTCGTGTGGGGATCCAGTGAGTGCTGAGACCCAAAGATTAGTGTGCTCTCATTTCTTGAGACGCTGTGAGACAGCTCAGCTCCAACAGCAGTGCCTGAATGATGCTTTACCAAGTGGTAGTAAGACGCAACAAGGGTATCACCGTGGTTATTCCTGATTAAGATTTTCATGGTTATTTACCATAGTAAAATAGGAGTGGTTGCAAGACCAATGTTCAGTAAAGACGGTGATACTCACAAATGAAGGGAAGCAATAAGATCTGGACTGGTAAGTCTCAGGGCAGCATTGTACTTGGTGAAATTGCTAGTCGCCGTATCAAATGAAACATCAACGCCAACTGAGAGTGCTTTGCTTCCAAAGACACCAGAAAGGTTAACCATAGGGTTGGAATTAAGCCCGACGCTTGCATTCACACCAGCATATTCATGTAGGTACTGGAGTTCAAGCTGATAAGACAGAGAAAAGGAGGATAAGTGTTTTCTTTACTGGCTACCATGTTGTTCGAAACAGTTGAGCAAATGACACTTGATTAAATCCATAGAGTTAAAAAAACATACCTTCACTGACCTCTGGTCCGGAACAACCAAACTGAGAATTGATTTGAGCCCTGGAGTACCAAACTCATCGACAGTGATTGTTGTCAAAAGCTGGAAGATATGAAATCCAAAAGAAATTCGTAAGTCTCAACCAAAAAGGTATCCGCACAAGTCAAGAATATGATGCATAAAAAACAGTTAAATGTGCAAACCAAAATAGAACAATGCGAAACAAAAGCAGAAACTAGATTCTCATAAACTTGGTTAATTTGATAGAGAGAGAAGTGGAACACCGTCAAGTTTGCTTACATCTGATTCTGAGTTCGCTTTGACATCAAGCGTCAATTTCTTGTTCTTAATCTGGGTGTGAAGCTCGCCAAAGATGGGACTCATTTTTCCTTGTTCCTGCAGCTGTGATTGCCTGTATGGAAAATCAAGATCATTGCCACAGAGCACAAATCACATGTAGAACTTGAGATACAGTCAACCAATACTGCATTCTGATCCCCTACTCGTCTATTCAATAAAACGTCATCAACTCGCACGCATTAACTGAAGCTTTGTTGTGTTACCACGGGAAAAATGTACATGCAATCAGGAGAAATTAAAACCTGCTGCCCTTTGCTCGCACGAGAGAGTTTTGGACGGCGTGGGCGCTTCCCGTGGTATCCACGTCGCCCCGAGCCCCTGCTCCCTCTCGCGCTGGCGCCCGCCCGAACCCCGCCTTCCTCCGTCTCTCTCTCTCCCTCCAGATCTCCCCCGCTTCTCCCCCCTCCCCCGCCGCCCCTCCTCCCCCTCCCCCGCCACCCCGTGCTCCCTCCTCCTCCCCCCTCCCCCGTCGTCCCCTCCTCCCCCGGTCTCCCCTCCTTCCCCGCTCCCCCACCGCCTCCCCCCAACCCCTCCTCCCCCTCTCCCTCGCCGCCTCCCCATCCCCCGCCGCCGCCGCGGGATGGGATGCTCGCGGATGTCACCCCCACGACCCCTACAGGTTGCTCCTCTCCACGACCCCGGCCTCCTCCGCGGCGGTGCCCCCGACCCCGGCCTCCTCCGGCATGGCGGCGGCGCCCCCGACCCCGGCCACCTCCTCTCTGCGCTCCAGTCCGATCCCCCCAAGCCCATCGCGAAGAAGGTCTGCGACGCCATATCCGAGCTCGCCACGCTGCTCCTCCCGGAGAACGCGTGGGCCGACCTGCTCCTGTTCCTCCTCCTCCCGGTTCCCCACCGCCGATCTAAAAATCGGCCGGTCCCTTTGGTGGATTGAGGTGCTAGCTCCATGGATATGGTGTGGTGAGCTTTTAGGGCTTGGATCTGGTGTTTCCCCTTTTTTCTATTTTGTTTTTGGTGGAGTATTTGCGGTGAATCGGAGGTGCATGCGGATTCTCGGCCGGCCGGCGCTACACCTTGAGCCGCCGTCTCCGGATCTACCACGGTGGGCATGTGCCTCGGTGAAACCGGGCTTCACCGACGCCCTACGGCTTGCTGCCTCCCCTCTTTGCGGCGGTGCGCCATGGCAGCGGCACGCTGCCGGCGCACAGCGCTGCTTTGGCCTTTGTTGGCCCGTGCCCCGTCTGCTACTCGTCGGTCTCGTGCGCCACGGTGGCCATGAACCACCGACGCCATGCGCTACTTCAGCCTAACCGGGTTTTTCTCCTCCATCCCTACTCCCTACTCTTATGTGCTCCCGGTGATTAGTGTAGAATATGCATGCTAGGATGATTATTAGTAGGGGTGTTTGGCTTTCGGTGTGCAACCATGTGGGGGCTGGGCGTGGACATTGTGCCGGGCGAGCAATTGTCGATGTCCAGGGGCTCATGGACGGCCGCTAAAGCCTCTGTGCTGCGGGTTTTGGGGTGAGCAACCGTGGTCTCTTGTGGCCTTGGACATGCATGGTTTATGCCGATTCCAATGCCTGAGGGGTGCACTGGATGGCCACCCTAATTCGGTTAACCTGGTGTGGTGAATGGTATTTCTGCTTGCACTCTACTGGCTAACTAGATGGTAGTTACTTGCTTATCTAAGGGGCAAGGGTTTTTCAAGGATTCACCTTACTTGCCGTTGGCTCAAAGGGATGGGGTGGTCGTGCTCTCTTGGCTGTCTTGCCCTTGCACTTGGTGGTGTGGCCGGCTCCTGGGTATCTCCTGGCAGGTGTACTTGGTGTTGTCCTTCTGGTCGTGTTGGTTCCCTGGCCTCCGTCTGGGTGCTAGGGTTTAAATTGGGGTGTGCATTTGCTTGGGCAGTAAAGTGGTAGCATGGGATTGATTGAAAATATTGGTGCTTTGTGCTGCTGTTGCACTACCTCTGTTTGTCTCCTCTTTTGGGCAGCGGCTGTGCAGTGGCTTGGGCAGTGAGTATTGAGAGCTTGCTGGTTATGGGTGGTGGAATGCAGTGAGTGTGGTTCTGGCAGTGCTTCCTTTACTATGGCACTCTCTTTTGTGGTATGGCCAAGGACTTGGTCTTTTGCTGCCTTGTGGCAGCAAGGTGAGACGTGGCTTGGTCCCTTGCTAGCTATGTATGCATGGTGGACTCGTGTCCTCTGTTAGTCATGCATAGCTGGTGGCTTTGCTCAGGTATTATGGAGGAGTAAATTCTGATATGGCTTCAAGGTAAGAAGGTAAGTTTTTAATTTGCCGGATGATGAACATCTACCTACGCGAGATGGTGCCGGTTTGTCCCCGGACAAATCCTGGTATCTCTCTGCGCGCTTGCCCAAGAGCAAGAATGATAATCCCAATTCTGACGGCAAATATTTCCTATTTCATTTCAGTTTTGTAACTGCATTTTGGCTAACAGTTTTGTGTAGGTAATTGATGGTTGTGATAATATGTAGTCTGATGTATGTTGTATGCACACTTTTTGTTGTATGCGATGGATCCCAAGTTTGTAATATCGAGTTGTAATTTTCATCCTTGTAACTTGAGAATGTGATTTGTGTATGAGAGTTCATTTATGAAATTTGTTGTATAGTTGAATCTCCTCTGTAATTCAGATTGTTGATATATATATATATATATATATATATATATATATATATATATATATATATATATATATATATATATATATATATATATATATATTCTCATTTGAGTTGTGCATGTGAGTTGGATTTGTTATATTTATTATTTTTTTCGTAATTACTGATATTAATATTGATCGTGATTGAAGTCGGTTTGTAACTGTAGTCGAAAGTCGAAGTCGAGTCGTAATCAGAGTCGGAGCCGGAATCAAATTGTATTCATAGTCGAAATCATGAATTTTAGAGTTTATTTGAATTTTTCTTTGGTCTCTCAGTTCCTCTACATGCACTTTGTACTATTATTTTATGATGTCACTTCAACAACGTTGTAGGGCGCCGCGAAGCGCGCTTCCTTTTCTAGTTACAGGAAAAGGAGGGGAGACCAGAACCACAGTAATTAAGAGAGAGGAGATCCTGAACATGCATAATCTAATCTAGAAAATACAGGGCTCCAACTCTCCAAGTATGAGATCCGGCACACGTTGTAGGCAATACTAAAACAGTGATCGCTAGAGGGGACGGCTCTCTGCAGAGAACCAACAAGAGCGACCGAATCGATTGGCCAATTCGAAATGGGCGTGGAGTTTCCATCTGTTTGTCAAGACTGGAAGGAATCGGACTACCAGTGATTCACTCCACTAAGGACTACGCGACGAAATTGCGGTATCCTCTGGGGAGGCGCGCTCAGGTGAGGGGGAGATGGTGATTGATTAGGACGGAGTGAGCACTCACGACGCCATGGGGCGAGCAGGTGGTGAGGGAGAACTTCTGGTGCGTGTTGTAGTCCTTGTACAGCAGATCTGCGCGCAAAGGGAAACGAGACAACACGCGTCAGGATCAATCGGTTCCCGGGCACCGGAGAACATGAACAGTACTCAATTAGAGGTAAGGGCCTGTTTGGAACAGAGGAATTTCACAGGAATTTTGCAGGAAATAGTTCAATTCTCGCAGGAATCGGGAAAAATTCCCGCATTGCAAACAGGACCTAAGAGGGTAGAGATGGCGTGCTAGACCTCTGGCCTTCTTGCCGATGTCGGTGTGGAGGCCGGGTGCCATTGTGGCGGCGGCCGGCCGGCGGCTAGACGAAGACGAGCGGTACAGAGGAGAGGGGGGATGGCAGCGGCGGAGGCGGTGACCAGTTAAAATGCGAGCGGGATTCTCTGAGGTAGCTCCGGCTACGTCAGGCGGTGACTTTGGTCAGATCTGGCCGTTCATCTTCGGATGGACGGTCCAGATTATTTCTATCTTTATTTTTTAGATTTAGATTTTTAGTTTTTAGTTTTTTATTTTCATCTTTTTATAGTTAAAAAGATAAAAATAAAAAAAACCAAAAACTAAAAATGAAAAAAATTAAAAGCTAAAAAATAAAACTAGAAATAATCTAGACCGTTCATCCAAAAATGAACGGTCAGATCTGGCCAAAGTCACGCCTGACGTAGCCAGAATACGCGCCGGTTAAAATGGAGCCGCGGCAGATCTTGCTTCTTTTTGTTTTCCTGATTTTTTTTTTGGTTTTCAGGAATATCACATCGTGTCTCCTCGTGCTTCGCGGGACGTGGGATGCAACCCAAGGAGGCGGGCAGCTGGGCCAGGCTGTTCGGGACCCCACATCCACGTCACTCGTGAACGCTCGCCGTCGCCTCGCACGTGAGTGGACCGGAAAAGTAGTTTCGGCGACCACGGGCTTTTATTGGGCCTCTACGGGTTGCAGCCCGGCCCGCAGTTTCCTTAGCTGGGTGTGCTGGGTGTGTTTGGTTTTGAGGACAAGGTACCATCCATGAATTTTGGGATATGGATATCCATGCTAATTAGATGGATGGGGCGAGCCTTTTTTCTGTTTAGTTGGATAGATGAGAGTGGATAGGATAAGAATACTTGACAAATTGTATTTATATTATTTAAAAGTAAAAACTAATTATACACTAATAAATATGCACTAACACTAATTTTGTCATGATAATCGCTAATTACAAATAAAACGTGTTAATTAGCACCACTATTATCCTAATTGGCGTACAAAACATGCACTAATCAACATATTAGCACTTATTAAAATTAATCTTGCCATCATAATTACTAAGCAATAATATAACATACTAATAATCCTTAATTATTTCCTAATGACAAAGATTAGAAAACATGGATGAGCTCGCCAGGCAATTTTTTGGTGGCACCGTGGCAGGGATATCCAGCATCTGGAAGAATATTCTCTTGTCAGGGATATCCATATCCAACTCGCCCACGAATCAAACACCGTTTGTCCATGGGCCGCCATCTCCCACACAGGGATATCCATCAAACCAAACACACCTGACATGTACAACACACAGTGACACAGGAGAGCGATGTATCATTTCATTATTAGAAGAGAGCTACAACACGTCAACACACACTCACACAAGTCTCAGCAAAACCGAAAGACAATCTCGGCTGTTAAAGAAAAAATAATACCTAACCTAGCAGCCTAGCTTCCTAAACTAGGGGTTGTGATTAGGGGTGGCAACGAGCCGAGCAAAGCCTGGCTCGGCTCGGCTCGTGAAAGCTTGGTGGAATGGAGGCTCGGTTCGGCTCGGCTTGGTTAGGATATCAAGCTTTTTTGTGGGCTCGGTTCGGCTCGTGGTGCGGCTCGAGCCAGCTCGCGAGGGCTCGCGAGCCAACAATGCAAACCAACAGAGTCGACAGCCACCGAGCCACCGAGGGGAACCGACGGGCGACGGCCAAGAAGACGACCACCTAACCGCAAGCAAGCGTCAGCAACCAGCCAAACGCCCAAACCCTAACCCCTTCTCGCAATCAGCCAACCAACAGTATACCCCAGAGATTCATCCCATTCCCACATTCATCCAAGCATAGCCAATAGTGAACTAGAGACATTAAGCAATCAATCATACGAGAGGAGGCTTATCGACGACGGCGACGAGGACGGCGGCTGTGTGCTACCGTCGGCCGAGGCGCCGAGCCACCTCGCTAGCTGCTAGCCTGCCACCGAGTACTCCCCCGGTGTACGGGCGGCGGCTAGCCGGCAGTGGCCAGCCGAGGCAACCTGCCTCCCAACCCAACACCTCGGGCAAAACCAAACAAAATTAGCAAGCCAAAACCGGTAGATCGGGGTAGGATTTGGAGAAAAGCACCAGATCGGCCGGATCTAGCCGTGGCTCACCGGGCGGCGCCGAGCGGCAAGGCGGGAGCGGCCGGGCCGTGGCTCACCAGGCGGTGCCGAAAGGCAAGGAGGCGCGGGAGGGGGAAGCTGCACCGGTGCGACGCGGCGGCGTGAAGTGAGAAGCCAGGGCCCATGGCGGAGGAGCTGAGACCGAGGGGAGGCATGGAGCCGGGGACGGAGGACCCGAGGCGCGGCGCCGAGGGCAAAGAGTCGGGAGCGACGGGAGGGGCGCGTGAGTGGAGACTGGAGAGAGGGAAACCGAGAGGGAGAGCCGGAGAGAGAGAGCCGAGGGAGTGGCGGCCAGTGGGGAAGGTGAGGAGGCATCGGCAGACAGTTCGGCAGGGGAGGAAGAAGTGAGGCGTGGGTGCCTCGGTGGAAGGAGTTGGGCCTATTTGGGCCGAGCCAACTGAGCCGCTCGCGAGCTGGCTCGGGCTCGGCTCGTTTCATTTACGAGCCGAGCCAAGCCTTCACGAGTCCGAGCCGAGCCCGAGCTGGCTCACGAGCCCGAGCTTTTTTGCCAGCCCTAGTTGTGATGAAGGAGAGCCCCTTAGCAGCCTAGCTTCCTCAACCCAGAGCAAAGTTACATTTGGTTATTACAATTGTGTGACTTATCATGTACGGATACTACACCTTTGGCTTAGTGGTAACTGGTAAATTTGAACCAAAAGAGGAAAGTTTTCGGACCTACTCCTATATATGGATAATTTGAAGTCTCGGGACCAAACTGAACCTAAGGTAAAATTTAATAAGGGACTAAATTGGATATCCAATTTAGTGTCCTTGGAGCACGCCTTCGTGCACCCAATCGAAGGGCGGAGGTGATATCGCTGAACTTTAGTCATCGGTGCCGATAACAATGCTGGTGGCCTGGTGGGTAGCATCTGCTTCTATGCTACCAAAGTTGTTTTTTTTCATATATTTAGGATTTATTGAAGGTGAATCGAGCTAATTAAAAAATAAGCAGCTAATTAAAAAGAATTCATAAAGACACGTAGGCCGCAATCTCTAGTTGATATGAGCCCAACCTAGTGTCAAGAGCCAAAATATCAAGCTTTCCGGGACAATCTTTAAATCCTAAAACATCAAGTTTTTCCAAGACGGAGAGAGTACATAGCACAACATACGTCAGACAATACAAATAACTTGTCGAGAAAGATCATTGGGGTTAGTAAAAGACAGATAAGGTTATCCTTCACCGAGGACGCTGATAACCCCAAACAAACATTTTACGTCCTCCCTCATTCACGGCACTCAATCGAACGAGTTCAATCTGGAAGGTACCCATATCTCCATGGCTATTATGTGCCAAATGTAACCAGAGAAAGGTGAGCAACTCACCACCCTTATTAAGCTGCTGTGCATGCACCTCTCCACGAGATTTGCTGGCGGCATAGAGGAGGAGCCCCATCCATGCATGCACAAGAACTTGCAGCGATTCATGAGAATGCACAGCTTCTTCCTTTAGCCCTCGGAAAAGAGACACAGCTGCAAGGACAGGATCATCTAGGCGATTTCGGTCACCATCTGCTGCCAGCTTCTCCAGAAATTTATTCTTTGTTGGAGCCATAGCCCTAGCTGTAGCCACGGTATCTGAAGCTTTCTGAAGTACATCAGTAACACTGCCACTCACTGGCAGCATCTCAGGATGGACGACCAACAGGTAGCAAACGTACTCGGATAATGTCCTGCACCTGTGCATCAGTAGCTGCTTCTCATTTGTGTAGTCACAACTAGTAGCACCTGTGGGGTTCATGCAACGATAAAGGAATATGTCTGTGTAGATGTGTAGCGAGAGGATGGCCTCCTCAAACGGTTTACGCAGTATAATATCCAATGCTGAACCAACTCCTGATGTTGGATTCGCACAAAGGCCTGGCGATATGCTTGTACCAAAAACCGCTTGAAAGCACTTGTCTTCAAACAGGAGTCTCTTTATCTCTGGTTTGACATCCACGCACTTGGTGTGCAGGAAGTTCCTCCAAAGCTCCTTGGCACCAACAAGACTCATGATCTTTCCAATCACATTGTCAGAGAAGCAGGAACTGAGGAAATTATATTGCCCCATCGAATTTGACCATAATGGCCTAGATTCCGGCCTTACATTCTTGAAAATACACCATGCAGCACGGGAGAGCTTGTGGCACTTCCAGGATCTGAGGATAGCCCATGTCCATGGTGATGCCATAGCCATAACAATGATGGCACAAATTTCTAGGCAGAATGCTCCTGTGAGTAGTGTAAGAGTTACTACTACATCGATTCTGCTGTGACGATGCCACTGCTTGTTATCTGCGACAAAGAATGCAAAAGCAACCAGAAGGGAGATGAGTGTGAGAAACCGAAGCATGGCACCAGCCCATGTACGAAGCACCATTGCCTTAGTGTAGAGGTTCTCGTACATGATTCCCTGCTCAATCTCTAGAACCTTGAAAACAAGTTCACCATTTTGATTTTCATTATAGATGCTTAAGCCAAAAAATGCACCTTGTATGTTTTTCCCCATTTGTTCGCCAGTAAATGCAGCTTGTATGTGTTCCTCCATTTGTTCAAGTTTGCGTCCAACAAAAAGGTTTCTGACACCTGGTGAGGTAGAAAGAGCAAACTTGACCATAGTAAAGTATCCTAACTCTTGTTCATCTTCTTCTAGCTCAGGAAATTGATCTACTACTGACTTGGTGGAGCTCCTAAGGGCTTTCTGGCTCGCAGACTTGAGTGCCCATATTCTCTCCCCATACTTGATAATTCCAGCAACAAAGGCAAAGATGGCCGAGGCTAGAAACCAATTGCGTGCTGCTGACTTCCAGAATACATACAAGGCCAGGCCAACTTGGGTCAGTAAATTGAGCAGGTGTCTGAGCCACAGCTCATTGTCTTCGACAGAAAAGGCAGTAACTGTGTCCTGCCCACCCAGATGAATGAGAAGGAAAGGCGTCCACAAGAACGTGAGCTGGTGAGATTGTCCTGGTCCAGTTGCATCTGTCTTTTGACGGGATAACTGGCCGAGGGTGTAAACTGCAACAAAGTCAGCCATCAAATACGCCAACCAAATAAGAAGCCGCAGGCCTGCATTGGTGCTACGCCGCCGGAGACCACCAGAGAAGAAGAGGAAGACTTGCAGCATGAAACTTAGAAGCACCAAGGCCTGTAGTTCCCAATCATTCCATAGTTGCAACAATGTTGCCATCTTTGTAGGTTTCAAGCAATGCTTATAGTTTCTTCAACACTGTGTACATGTAAATACTGACTGCATTAGCTTTATGGAAGGGCACCAGTGCAGTAGATTTATGCTACAAGATTACATCTTTATATATTATTGCATACCGATTTCAAGCATTTTGTGTGCAAAATCTTTATCAGAATATCAGAATCCAGTGCTCATGTCAACTTGTACCATAGTGTAACACCCCGGGTTTCCACAAACATGGAATGTACATAAAACACAAAACAAACTAAAACTGAGAATTATTGAAAATTTTGGAAGAGTCTATTTTGTAAATGGAACATCCATGAGCAATCGACATAATAAGCATCAGAATAGCATAGTAATACAAAATGACCATCACCGACACATAATTAAAGTAGAGACACCTCCACAAGATTGCCTCAATTTTAAGAACTAAACAATCAGCTCAACTATCAATAAAAAGTCTAATAACCATACTAAAATCTAATTAAGTGTTAGATAGTAAATGTGCTCAAATAAAAGGTGCTACCCCCAATTTCTATGTGTGTCGTCTACATAAGGAACATGTACCATGCTTGACAAGAACTGTGGGTGGAAACAGTCATTTTTTCTACACAATGATAAATAGGTACAACATGAATTGCTTCCTTAACTTGTTCGAATCCTAAATGTGAATGTGCAAGTAGTTAAATGAAATAGTAATTACATAGACATTTGCAGAAATTAGAAAAGCATAATAAATACAATATATATGGAATTTGGCTGGCCTGATAGATTACAAATAAGTATAGAGTACGTATGAAATGAGTATGTTCATGGAAAAAGCATATCTATTCATATGTTAGATGCATATGAACCTTAGGAGCGTAGGAGTACGCAAGTAAGCAAAAAGAGTTAACATGTAGTTAGACAGGAATAGATATATTGGATGAATATAGACCTTGGGATCATAGGAGTATATAGCTAAGAAAAAGGATTACATGAAAAGAATGAAGCATATGTATGAATAGGATATAAACATGGTTGTCACGGCGGAGTCGGCGACCACGGCGAGCGAGGGGCGCCTGGACGCCTAGGCGACGGGACGGCGACGGAACTGCTGCTGTATACTGCCGATGCCGACTTATACTGCCGATGCCGACTTATACTGCCGATGCCGACTCGCGTATATACTGTCGATGCCGACTCTCTCGCGGTCTTCGCCTCAGTCTCGACTCACTCTCGAGTCTTCCGCCTCTCTCTCGCGTCGCGTCTCGCGACTCCCTCTCTCGCGTCGCGTCTCCCGTCTCCCCCGACTCCGGTCTCCCCGACGGCCGTCTCCCCCGACTCCGGTCTCCCCTCCCCGACGCCTCCCCCTGCCGCCGCCTCCCCCCGTCGCCTCCCCTCCCCTCGGCGGCGGGAGCACGCCGGAGCACGGGAGAGAGACGGCGGCGGGAGGGGAGGAAGGCAGCGCGGCGGGAGGGAGGCGGCACGGGTGGAGGGAGGCGGCGCGGCCAGAGGGAGGCCGGAGAGGAGAGGGGCGGACGGCGTACCTGGGCTGGCGGTGAAGCTAGGGTTCAGGCAAGGCGAGGCGAGGCGATCCTCCCCGGCGTCCACTCCCCGGCGCCAAGACGACTTGGCGTCGCCTAGGCGACACCTAGGCGACGCCGTGACAACCATGGATATAAACACTGGTGTTAGTATAGTAAAATAGACAGCATACTGGTGTAAACACTGGTGTATGAATGGGATATAAACACTGGTGTTAGTATAGTAAAATTCATACTAGGGGTATTACAAGGCTATGAACTATTAAATAGCCAGCAAATATTCTGAATGATATGAATTGCAGACACCATAATTATCATGTGACGGACCATGCGCACAAAAAAATATTTCTAATTATGATAATATATAATACCACACTCTTGTTCTACCTCTAAACAGAAGTAATACTACATTCTTATCAAAAGTAGCATTTTTATCTTAGCTGTATATTCAAATAGTTCTTTTGTACCAAAGAAAGAGTACCTAATAGTCTGCATTGCAACACCCGCTTTAGTAACTAGTTAGGTGTCTGACTGTTGCAAAATGTACCATTTGTTTCTATCAATCAAGCAATTAGATCATCTAAGGCAGTACATTCAACAAAGCAAAGACCATATGACAAGACCTGACAACATGTACAACTTCATGTGCAGCATACTTTCTTTATCACCCTCTGCTTTAAAAGCAAAATTTTCCTACTAGTACTTAGCATAAACCATGGTTTCTAATATTCTGTTTTACAAGAGAATCATGATACTGATCCATCTCATTTGCAACTAGGTAGTTCCCATCCCAGATTAGGCAAACTCAGTTTGATAAATCGAACCTTCAGGGAAAGCATATTAGTTAAGAAGGCATGATTGAATATATACTACAGTAATGCACAGATATTAGTGCCTCTGACTTCAAGTGACTTAGCACCCCGGATGCTATCTTCATTCAGCAGGAGGAAGAGTAGTCTAGCGGTGGATCCAGCAGCCGGTGGACCGATGGATGCGCTAGCTGCGCATAAAACAAGGGGGAAGCGAATACGAATACAAGGTGGTCGGCAGAGGACGAACCGGCGGAGGCGGGCGGAGGCGGTCGGCGTAGGAGGAACCGGCGGAGGAGGGCGGAGGCGGTCGGCGCAGGAGGAACCGGCGGAGGCGGTCCGCGGAGGAGGAATCGACGGAGGCGGGCGGAGGAGCAGGCGGCGGCCGAATCCCGAATGGAGGAGCAGGCGGCGGCCGAATGGAGGAGTAGGCGGCCGAATGGAGGAGCAGGCGGCGGCTGAATCCCGAATGGCGGAATGGAGATTGGAGAAGCAGACTAGCTGAATCCCGAATGGCGGAATGGAGAAGGCGAGAAGCAGACTAGCAGTACAGGCGGCGGCCGAATGGACTGGTAAGAGGTAACCGCCCCTAACGCACCGACGGCTGGATGGAGTGAGAAGTGAGAACGGACAGCTGGATCGCGTGTAGAGTGGGAATAGGTATTATGGGCTGGTTGGTTAGGGAAAATTGAATATATAGGACTGAGTTGGGAGTACTTTTGTAAAATAGGATCAAGTTATTTGTCCTCCTAAATATAGGACTGAGTTGAACAGCTTCTTGCAAATATAGGACTTTTCCCATTTTAATTTCATTTTCATTTTTCAGCCCCTTTTCTCCACGCGAAATGACTATTTTGCCCTCTTCTTCCTCCCTGGCCTGGCCGCGCCGCCGCCGCTGGTTGGCCGAGGGAGGCGAGGGAGCGGCGGCGGCGCGGGCCGAGGGAGGCGAGGGAGCGGCGGCGGCGGCGCGGGCCGAGGGAGGCGAGGGAGCGGCGGCGGCGCGGCCAGGCCAGGGAGGAAGAAGAGGGCAAAATAGTCATTTTGCGTGGAGAAAAGGGGCTGAAAAATGAAAATGAAATTAAAATGGGAAAAGTCCTATATTTGCAAGAAGCTGTTCAACTCAGTCCTATATTTAGGAGGACAAATAACTTGATCCTATTTTGCAAAAGTACTCCCAACTCAGTCCTATATATTCAATTTTCCCGGTTGGTTATGGGCCGAAATCCCGGATATCCGTTTTCGTATTATCCGAATTATCTGTATCTGTATCCGTATTCGACGGATACTAGGCTTATTGTATTCGTATCCGTATCCGATAAAAAAATCCATATCTGTATCCGATCCGAGAACTATCCGAAAAAAATCCGATCCAACACAATCTGTATCCATATCTGTCCGAATCCAACAGAAAATATCCGATCCATTTTCACCCCTAAGCTCAACATGCGAGTCGCCCGTGGCCCCGGCAGTCAATCGGGTGCTTTTGCCATTTATACGACTTGAGAGTCCAGTCTAGTCACGTCGGCACCCCGCCCCTTCATCGACGGTCATTTTCTTCTTCTTTTTTGGTGCTTTTGGTCAATAAAAAAATGGGCGCGTAAATTATAGTGTGTATTTCAGTAGAACGTATAGTGTATACATAAGATATATAGACTGGGTTTTTTGACATATGATTTGGTTTTCTATAGCAACCAGCTTTCAAGGTAAGTATCTTTTTAAAACAGAGTGTATAAGTCAAGTTAATTATAGTAGACGTTGTTCTGACTTCATTTATATCAACTAAAATCACACGCGAGTATCTCTCTTCGTATTTTCTCGCACGAACAATCATAATTCAATAATTTAAACCAAACCTATAAGTCACAGTTTAAAGAAATTCACCCTATAATATGGTGTGCATTCTCCGTTATAATCTCACAAAGAAAGGGTAACCAGCCGAAGGAAGCAAGTAATCGATCGATGCCTCCATCTAGACGTGTTCACGTAATTTTCCTCAAAAGAGAGTAAACTAAAGTGGCGTCGTAGCAATATATATGCGCCGAGTGAAGGAAGACGCGCCACAACAAATTAAGATAGTTCGATCAAATAATAAATATCTTTATACAATAGGGTGATGCATCTGCATACAGTCGGGAGATCCGTCCATCGGGTAAATGATATTTTCAAAAAAAATTTAAGTTTTTACTGATTCTTTACTTTAATAGCTATGAAAAGCTATAATATTAAAAATCTATTGATTCTTTACTCCAATAGCTGTGAGAAGCTACAATATTAAGAAACAAAAATCTGAAAAATCACTGTACCACACTAGATTCAGCACGTTGAACAGACTAAAAGATATATATCTTTTAATCCGTAGATCTAAAAGACTTGAGATTTGAATCAAAACTAGATCATAACATTAATAACATATCCCAATGAACTATCTTGAAAGAACTTAAGAGAATTGAGATCTTTTGGTTCATGAAGCTCTACTGCATCAAAATCAGGCTAAAACCACAAATTGAGTAAACTCTCGAACCAAATCTCCAAATCACTCAAAATTTGGTATGCACCTTCTCAGGGGCGGAGCCAGGAATTAGATATGGGGGGCAACATGGACAACAAGTAGAGTAGAACCATTGAACCATATCGGATTTACCGATCCAATAGTCACATATCAGAGTAATATGTTTCGCAAATTATAATGCAAAGAAAATTACATCTCTATTAACTTAAACTTAGCTCTACGACTACCAGCAAGATCATAGGCCTTAATAATATCATCATTACTAATCTTTGCGGCCAATTCCTTTTCAATATAAATTACCAAACAATCTTGTAGAAATCCATCACCCATTGTACTTAGAAGTCGCGTCTTCGCAAGTTTCATAGCTGAAAAACATCTCTCGGTAGTTGCAGTTGAAACCTGAAGAGTTAAGACTAATCTTAACAACCTGTCCACCATAGGATAAGATAGATAAATCTTTATCAGTCTTAACTAATCTACTTGTTAGATCAGCAAGTGATGGTAATGCACTTAGGTTTGGATGGTTGCATACATCAAGTTTTTCAATGTGGCAATTGGCACTCCAATTGAGCTCTTTCTTGACTTGAAAAATCAGCAGGATAATATTTTTCCACTAGGGTGCATATATTTGCGATCTTCTAGCTCAATCAATTGTTGATTAATTGCAACATTAAACACATAATTCTATACACAACAAAAGGATCACATAGTTTAGGCGGACCAGTAGCAACCTCTAGTGTCACTACAGCCTTCGACGCCCATCAGCAAACGTGGACATTACTAATTTCTAAGCCACCCCAGTGACCCCAGTCACAACACCCAACCAATACCACCGTTTCACGCGTCAAAATCCCGCCAAGCCCAAACAACACAATCGCCAAATACTGGGAGCTTCAAAACCAACAGACAGGAACAAGAACATTTGGGAGGGGCCAAACCTCGGCACCAGGAACATGTTAATTACATGTGTTTATGTAGACAGGAATGTGGACATTAGTAGAAGGTTGGGGGGTGCCAGGCCCCCCTCTCTCCGCCACTGCACCTTTTTTAGGATTTCAGAAAACTATTTTCATTTGAATGAAGGTTGCACTAAAACGGGCAAAAATAAAAAACAGTGAATATGACTTACTCATAGGTGAATGATGGCCAAGATGGCTCTATATATATTTCTACATATCATAGCAAGCTATAACACCCAATGAATCAAGGAAAAAAAATAATTGGATCAGAAATCACTAGGAGAAGCCAAATTAAGCAAAATTCGGCTAACTTCAAGAACATATCAAATCTGATGTCTAGATAGATGGATATTGATTTTCAAGGTATACCTTCATCACTTATTTATCCTTAGTATCCAACAAGATCAAAAAGGGGAGGGGCAAAATCAAAACCAACCAAACACAAGAGCAAATCATTCAAAACAAGAGGGATCCATGAGAGATGAACAAAATTGATATATTGCTACTTGTTGATGGAGATTTTACAGCCACTCCCCTGGAGGATAAGAGAGTACATCACAACACTCACACTTCAAACACTAATTGTAGAACACTTAGCTTCAATAAGTAAAGATAGGATAATTTGATGGTTAACTTGTAAGTCTATATCCCAACCTGTTAGTAAGCAAGGAAACTGACCCCATCTAATCCTAATGAATATTATCTACTTAGTATAAATGGAGGAACCCTGTTGATCCCACACGTCGGTGGCCGGTGAGCGGTGTAAGAGAGAGAGGGAAGTGAAGGGATTTGATTTTACTAAGCCTCGAAGCATGGACACGGTGGAGGCGACCGCTGACGTGAAGGAGGCGGCGGTGAGCTCGACCGTCGGTGGCAGAGGAGCTCAGAGGAAAGGTAGCGGACGCTCACGGGTTCACACTTAGCTTGTGGGGGCGGTGGTGTGGCTTGGGGTTGGTCAGAGCTCCGACAATTGCTCGTCAGAGTATGGCCAGTGCTCGGAGGGGAGAGAGTACGACGCAAGGGCACCTCGATGCTCAGGAGAAGGATGAGAGGGACAGCGGGGTGGAATAGAGTGAGGCAGAGTCGGGGGAGGGGTTTTATAAGGGGGAGGCGGCGCAATAGCTAGCTAATTGCTCGTCGGAGATCGCGGGACTGGCGGTGGGTGCGAAAGGATAGGGGAGAAGTGGCACCGAGAGAGGGGGGTTCGAGCGCGTGGAGTGCGATGGAGGAAGAGGGGAGAGAGGGCGGTGTGCACAGACAAAGGAAATGGTGGGAAGGGTGGGCCGGCGCAATGGCTAGGTGGTAGCACTCGTGCGAAGGAGAAGAGAGGAAGAGGGAGGAGGAAGAAGGGAGGAGGGCCCACTGTTGGTGAGGGAGTGGAGGGAGGAGAGAGAGAGAGATGGGCGGGGCCTAGCGCCGGATGGGCAACGTGTGGCGGCTCGGGCGGATTCGAGCCATCGCGCGGAGAGAAAGGGGGCGCAGGGAAGGAGGGGATGGCACCATGTGGCATGGAGAGGAAGGATCCAACTAACCATGTGTCGGCCCTGGAGAGGAAGAAGATTTTTAATTTTGTTTTTGATTTTCAGAACTCCCAAAAACAAATAAAGGCCTAGAAAATAGCAGAAAACTCTAAATAAATCCCAAAAATTCTTAAAAATTTTAGAATTCACAAGAAACTCAACAAAAATAAAATCAACTTGATCTAACCACAAATAAATATAAGTTGCCATAGATCTTTATCTAGGCTAAAATAAGAAGGGAGGAAAGAAATTCTAGAAAATACCAATTAAATCTAAATAAATTAAATTAAAAAAATTTTGGGACGTCACACCCTACCTCATGGATTGTGGGGGTAGGTGCAGAGCCACTCGAAGCATCGGTGAAGGTGGGAGAAGGCTGCTCTTCTAAAGCTAAAATAGAGGAAGTAGACTCTTAAGCAAACTCAAGAGTGACTAGCGGAGGGATTGGGTCCAAATCCTCTAAGTCAGGATTGTCGTCAATGAAGACGCTCTCCTCATTACCGTGTAACTATGTACCTGCACTATCAAGTTTAGTATTAGGACTAGCATCATCAAAAGTGATTTCACATGTCTCAATGATTTTGTTAATATCCAAATTAAATACATGAAAGCCATTAGAATAGGCATGATATCTAAGGAAAGTGCCATGATAACATCTATATTTAAATTTATCTAAGTTGACATATTTAAGAATGAAGCACTTGCAACCAAATATTTTGAAATGAGAGACGCTAAGTCGATGACCAAACCTTAACTCAAAATAAGTCTTGTCTATGGATGATCTCAAGAACACCCTTTGGACACATTGCAAGCTGTGAAAATCACCTCAGGGCAAAACCTCTTAGGGGTACTATGTTCTCTTGCCATGATCCTAGCCATCTCTATAAAGGTTCTATTTTTTTCTCTCTACAACCCCATTCTTCTGGGGGAACTCTGAGTAATGAGAACTGATGCTCTAAATCTCTCTCAGTGCAGAAAGTGGAAAAAGATGAGTTCATAAATTCTATGTTATTGTCACTCCTAATGGTTCTTAAGGCTCCTAAGAGGTCAATTGCTAATATAAGAGCTAATTCTGTAAAACAACCAAAGGCCTCATCCTTAGAAGCAAGAAGTACACTCAATAATATCTAGAGAAGTCATCTAGAATGATAAGTACATACCACTTCCGTCTTATAAACTGGACTCTAGAAGGATCTATTGTGTCTAAGTACGAGAGCTGTTCAGATCCACCAGTCATCACTAAGGTAAGAGAAGGATGAGAAATAGAAACCATCTTACCATGTCTACATGGTATGCAAACTAGGTCCTTGCAAATCTTAAGCCTAAGCAATCCTCTAATAAGATCCTTGCTACTGACTCTAGTCAAGTGATCAAAGCTTATATATCCAAGCCTACTATGCCACAACACTAAATGATGAGAATCAGAAGCCACAAGACACCTAAAACTAGAGCAGGAGGAGAAACTAAAATGAGTACTAAAGATCCTCTCAAATATAGAGATCTCCAAAATAAACTCACTCGAGGAGTTTAGAACTCTACACTCTCCACTTTTGAATCTTATATCTAGACTCTCATCAAGAAGCTAGGTGATAGATGCAGATTATATCCAAGCTTACTTACCAAAGCGACGTCCTTGAGCATGAATTTATTGTTGATGTGCACTGTATCCTTCGTAGTCACAATCCTAGTAGAAGCATTTCCAAATGCAATCAATTTGTTGCCAGATGCACGAGTGAGGGAGAAGAACCATCGAGAATATCCAGTCATATATCGAGAACACCTGGAGTCAACAAACCACACGTCCTTATTTCTCGCTCGGCAGACCTACAGGACATAAGCAGGAAATATCTGTGCCTCAGTACTAGGGTTAGTAATGAAAGACTTAGTAATCTAATACTAAGCAACATGGTGTACAAAAATAGTAGTAGAAGTAGAAATAAAATGGTTAGTACAAAAATCATGAGGACTCATACTCACTTTAGATTGATTAAGGATTGTGTTGAGGTTCTTCTTTCTACTAGAAAAAATCTATATAGGGTCTTTTGATAAGTTATTCTCTTATGCTAGGTTCTCACATGTGGCACACTCGGTGTTCTTGGTTGCCCTAGCATATCTCTCTTTATGGACAGCTACCTCAAAAATTCAAAGTCTCATAAGACACACAAGGAGAATTTTTAATCCTGCCCAACTACTTCTGGATCTTACTTTTAAAAGCCTTGAGCATCTCATCCAAATCTACCCTGATTTCAACATAAAATGCACAAGAAATAGAATCAATAACTTTCTTAAATGTAGTAATGGACTTGGATATTTCATTTTTTATATTTATCCTCAAGCGTCTTGTTAAGAGCATCGAGTTCAATTGTGAGCCTAGGACAACTTTCACAAGATTTAATCATAGAATGAAGAAGTATTTCAATCATTTCTTTTATTTTAAGTTTGCCATCTTACAATGAGAGCAATTATGATCAAGATTAAATTTGAGTAATTTCTTAGTGGCACTATCCAATTTTAGTTCCAGCAAAGCACAGTTTGAGCATAATGAAGGGATATCATATAAAGGTATCACATTCAAGATAATAGTATTCAAGTAATCATAATCATCACTAGACTTAAGAGATTCTAGTTCATCTAGAGAATCTTTTAGTAACTAACAACAGAGGAATGAACAATTTTTAAATTAGCCATTTGATCATTCAAGCATAAACAAGATTCACAATTTTCATCAACAGAATTCATGGATTTAAGCCTAACTATTTCTAGGTTCAAGTTGTCAATCATGATATCCTGATTCTTGATTAACTTAGCTTATTTATTCAATTTTTGTTTAGTAGCAACAAGAGCATATTACATCTCTTTGAAAGAGTGATATACCTCACCGGGATCACTGTAGGGTTTGTTGTCGAAGGAGGCAACGTCGATGTTGCCCTTAGCCTTAAAGCACATGTTGATGAAGTCCTGGGTCTTCTTCTTGCTACGGGAGTCATGCTCGTCGCCCACCATCCCTAAGTCCACATCGCTCATATCGACATTCTCAATAATGGCAAGGACCCGACTGACAAACTTATGGTAGTTAAGTCTCTTTAGACTTTGCGTCACGAGCTTGAAGACGCCTTCAGAAGTCCTTTTTCTCCTTGCCCTTCAGCTTGGGGCACTTAGCCTGAATGAGGTTTAGCTTACCACTTTCAAAGCAAGTGACAAGGCTACCCTTTCTCTTGTTCATCACCTTGTTGTATGCTTTCATGAATCTTATAGATAGGAAAGCTAAGTCATTCATAGGAAGCCTCTTTAGCTATTCATCGCTCAAAGAGTGCAAGACGAACAATAAAAATCTAGAAGAGCCAAAATCCAAAGAACTTGAAGAATTGCTATAAGAAGGGTCCATCACAAGTGCCATTAACCCTGTCTTGGAGAGACACGCGATAAAGTCAATCTCACACGTCTTCAACCTTGAATAGAGTTTATCCATGGTAAACTCACTCATAGTAGTGTTTTGACGGAATTGATCTTCATTCTCCAAACCTTCACATTAAATGCACCCAACACCTGGTGTGCATTCTCATAATAAGAAAATTTCAAACCAACAACATGAAGATCATGAATAATCTTATTGAACCTTCCACGTAACTCATGCAATGATTCACTAAGTTTTTGCTTGATCTTTGAGTATCTTTCTTTAGTTGGTTGTATCTCACTTCCTTGATTGTGGTAGAACCCTTATGATAGTCAGCGAGGATCTTTAAGCTATTATGAGCAGATTTCAAATGAGCAAAACGATCCAACTTAGATTGACTAAGCTCTTGAATCAGAGAATTACGAGCCTTGTTGTTTGCCTCTACATCTGGTGTAACCTGATCATCAATCGGAACAACACAAGGATTGCATACGAGCCTTCCAATAAGACAAATCAACTCCACAAAAAAATAGATGGCTTAGTTGAATTCTTGTCTGATGCCATGGCTTCTAAGACCAATTAAGATATATGAAAAGAGCTAACCAGGCTCTACTACCAGTTGTAGGACCTGTATGGTAACAGAGGGGATTGAATGGTGCCTTCAAATTTTCCTCTAAGTATTCACTGATTCTTCACTCCAATAGCTATGACAATTTATGAAGACCAAGAAACCAAAAATTCAAAAATTCACTATACTACAGTAAATTCAGCTTGGTGAACGGTAAAAAAAAAATACTATTTCAAATCTAAAAATTCATGTAACTTTTGATCCGTAAATCTAAAAGACTTGAAATTTAAACCAAGGCTAGATCATGACTTTAAAAACCTCTCCCAACCAAATATCTTGAAAGAACTTAAGATCATTTGGTTCGTGAAGCTCTACCGCACAAAAATCGGGCCAAAACCACAATTTGAGTAAACTCTCACACCAAGACTCCAAATCACTTGAAATTTGTATATACCTTGTTGAGGATGTCAAAAAAACTATTCCAATCAATGTTTAAGAAAATTATTGCCAAAGTTTTGACCTTTTTTCATTTGAAGAAATGTTGCACTAAAACCGGGTAACAACAAAAAATGGTGAATATACTTACTCATGGGTGAATGATGGTCTAAACATTTGTATATATATTCTCACATATCACAACAAGCTAGAACACTCAAATAATCATGGCAAAAATAGCTAGATCGAGAAATCACTCGGAGGAGCCAAATTAAGTAAAAACCGGCCAACTTTAAGAACTTGCCAAATTTGATATCTAAATGAGTGGAGATTGATTTCCAAGGTATATCTCCATCACTTACTCATTCTTAGCATCCATCAAGATTAAGAGAGGGGAGAGGCAAGATCAAAACCAATCAAAACAAGAGTAAATCAACCAAAATAAGAGAGATTCATGAGAGATAAATAAAATTGATATATTGCTACTTTAGGATGACGGTTTTACAACCACTCTACTTGGAGGAAAAGAGAGTACACCACAACACTCATACTTCTCAAACCGTGGAACACTTGGTTTTAATAAGTAAAGCTAAGATGGTTAGACGATTAACTTGCAAGTCTTCATCCCAATCCATTAAATAGATAAGGCAACCAGCTTCATCTAATCCTAATGAATACTATCCAATTAGCACAAATGGGAGAAACATGTTAACCCCACATAATACAAATTTTACTCACACACTACATTTATGCACGCTTTTCCAAGCATATGCGTCCGAATCCGCTGAGCCCTTAGCCTTTGATCCACTTGATCATCTTAACTCCTCCTTAACCTAAACTGTTTTCCAAGCGTTGAGGTTTTGATTCAAGATAGTTTTTGATATTTTGGTTAATTTACCAAAATATCTTTTCTTAATTTGGTCTTCATCTTCCTTTGCAAGTAATTGTCATGCTTGCTACGAGTTGATGCACCACTGGATTGCCACGCATTGGCAAGTCTCTCCCGTTTCGTTTCCAGCGGACCACACCTCACTTAAACTGACCAAGCCACATGGTGCAACCCGTCGCCTTATTTATGTTATGCTTGAGCTCAGCCATCTCACCTAGCATCCTTGATTGTTCTGGGTTTCGGCTTCTCTATGAGTGTAGCCCGGATCCTTGCCGTTGATCGTGGTTGATTCTAAGAATATCTGCACATCCAAAGACTAAGAAATCGTTTCCAAGCACAAGTTTTTCACAACTTGACCCACGGTAGCTGAAATATGCATCATGCTACATATATGCACTGATCTAGATCAAACCAAATCATTTTCTTTCTCAAATTTTCTAAAATCATCTATTTCGATCGAAGTAACACAGACTGACTGGTCAGACCGGTACCTCCGCAAACTGTCTAGAAAAATCTATAAATTCTAAATTTTCACTCTTTCAAAATGATAATAATTCCTTACAACATAAACCTAGATGTCCTCAAGTGGTCTGTGACAAATTTACCATCACCAACCGACGCGAGAAGCTATATCTGCTTCGCTTAGAAAAAAAGATAGTTCACACTGGCTAAGAAGACCTATAAGTATAACTCGAGATTTTCCATGCGGTGGAGAACTGGAGATGCCGTGATGACGGCACTGCAGCTATAGCTACACGTACGCGGGAGCGGCTCAGGTGCTGGGGGCACAGCACTTAGTGCGTGCGGGGGTGCCCCCAGCACCCGCCACGTGTCCCGCAAAATCCAAAAATATTCTAAAAAATTCAAAAAAAATACTTACAAAATCCGAAAATTTGTAAAAAATATTTTTTAAGTATAAAAAGTATTTTTTCTTGTAAGTACTTAAATTTTTTTGATTTATACTTTTCATTAAAAAGTATTTTTTTAAGTACTTAAAAATACTTTTTAATAAAGGTATTTTTACAAAAAGTACTTTTTACAAATTTTCGGATTTTGTAAGTATTTTTTTTGAATTTTTTGGAATATTTTTGAATTTTGCGGGACACGTGGCGGGTGCTGGGGGCACCCCCGCACGCACTAAGTGCTGTGCCCCCAGCACCTGAGCCGCTCCCCACGTACGCCTGCATGCGCGTACGTGCAACTGGCGTTACGTTGAATTTTTAGATGCAGACCTGCATTAATTCCACCGATGTACGTAGCTTAGCTAGCTTGTCTCCGGTTTCCGCCGGAAGATCCAACAAAAATTCACGGAATTTAGACTAGCTAGGACGACCATATGATCGGCGTGCGTCGACGGTCCACAAATTCCAGCCTAACGTACGTGTTATCATGCATGGATGCGTCGGAACTAGTTAACCCTTTACTAGAGAATGATGACTATCCTAGTTTAGAGCAACTCCAACAGTAGCCCTCAAAACAGAGTCTCTACTTTTTTATTTGAGGGCTCTTCCTACTTTTGAGAGCTCTGTTTTTTGAGATACACTCCAGCAGAAACCCTCAAAACAGGACCCTCAAATTCATTCTTAGAGGGGATGACACATAGGACCCACCCTCATCCTCATCCTACTTTTGAGGGCTGAGGGGTAAAAAAACTCACTCCAGCAGGACCCCTACTTGAGCCCTCAAAAGTAGGGGCTTCCTCCAGACCCCCAGGAATGAGGGCTCAAGGGGGAGATTTGAGGGCCCCCTACTTTTGAGGGCTCAAGTAGGGGCCCTGCTGGAGTGAGTTTTTTGCCCCTCGGCCCTCAAAAGTAGGATGAGGGTTCAAGTAGGGGCCCTGCTGGAGTTGCTCTTATGATTTTTTCTAAATAAATAGAATAATTTTTTTTCATCTTTTCAAAGTATTTTATTAGAATAATTTTTTAAAATAATTTATCGACATTCAGTTTATTCGTACAAATATTCACACTAAGTCTAAAAGTCGTGGATCATAATCGAAAAGATACCACTCAATAATTTCACGTACACGCACAATCTCTTACATTTTGTCGACATTTAGGCCCAGTCTCACAGGCACTTCTCCCTCTGTCTTCAGGGGCTTTTCTTCTACGTACGGTTGTGCTACTTGTAAGTTGCCTGGTTTTTCCCGTTAACTTCGGGTCGGTATTTTCTAGCTTTTGGGGCATTAGCTTTGAGATGTTTGTGCATAAGCTAGATTCTTATTTCGATGAAATGATTTAAGAATGCGAGTTATGCTTAAGAAAGCATATATAAGTAGGACTCGTTTGCAACTCCCTACCTACACACACCCATAAATATCTCGTCTTATGCTCAAACCCCTGTTACACGGTCAAACGGTAGCTTTGTTCAACGTGGCTTATAAACTATGACTTCTGAATTTTTTTTATACTGTAGTAGTTGAAAATGTATTGTAGCGTCTGGTATCTTTTTTCTGAGTAATTAAATTTTAAAAATAAAAAATAAAAAAATTATATTATCCCAGATAAGAATAAGAAAAAACAAAAAAGTAAAATGTAAAAAAAAAAATGCGAAAGTAAGAAATCAAAAACTAAATCTGTTTGGAGCGGGCTGAAACTCCATGTCGATCTCGCTTTCAATGAACAGCTGCCAGGAAGCGGTAAAAGGGATCTGGGTTTGACGTTGAAGCTAGCACAGGCCGGGCAGCATCTTTGGCTGTCTGAATTTCTCCGTCGTTTCTAATTTGGCTCCTTTCTAGAAGATCGGCTTAGCTTGTTTTTTCCGCGTGGATCGGCCGAATGGTTCCCGTCTTTAGCCTTTCGATCTGGCGCTATTTTCTCTCTTAAAAGGAATTGGATCGCAGATCTCGTTGTGGGTGACGATGTGTACGAATCTTCCCCATCTCACATCATCAGATTTTAAAAAAAAAGGAAACGATGGTGGTGAACTGGTGATGATGGCAACAATTTGGGGGCATACGACTACCGTAGTTACATAAACCAATCATGTGGTATTTTTGTGCGCGATTAGAATGACCTGCCGTAGAAAAAGATACCGTTGGATTCTTAGTTTTTTTGCTTGTTTTTATTCCATTACAAGATAGACACATATACATAATGTGTCTTCTTAGCACATGTCTAAAATACGGATGTCAGGAATAAACAGGTGACCTCACAAATAATTTATGTGCGGATGATTCTTAGTGATTTCCCCTATTTCCCAACTAATATAAAAAGAGAGTTTATTCGTTTATCATCTCTTCTTCTGTTCTCGTTGCACAAACTAATGTATGGGTTCTCTTTATCAGGCTTGTTGCCCTTTTTCCGAACTGCTCCATCCCCATGTGGCCACGTCTTTCATCTCTATCCCCACGTCTCGCACCTTTTTCCTTCCACAATGCACCAAGGGAAGCCCGGATGAGTATGCTTTTTTTCCCTCCCCTCTCGATCTAGGCTACCTCGAGCGTTCTCCTACTGCTGGTTGACATCAGCGGTGGGTTCGCTCTTGACCGTGATGTGGCTGCCCTTATGGCTGGTCCTCTCCCTTTTCCTCACAATCTACATAGTCCTGGCTTTGACAGGCTTCTCCTATACTAGTGTGTGATAAACTGAGGAGGAAGTTGTGCACGATAGTCGTGGAGACCAAAAAGACATCTCGGTGGCAGCAGGAGGCAAGCATGGAGGAAAGGTTCATGGCAACCACGTGTGTCGAGAAATGACTCTGGCGACATGAGTAGCGCCGCAACAGAGGATAGGAGCATGGAGAGGGATCCTACCTTGAGCACATTGGCATCGACGAGGACAGAGTAGAGGTCATCTACGGCATAGATTTAGTTATCGATTCATCTCATAGAAATAGTAGGTTCTTTATTTCTCTTTATTGTACTAAGAATTGAACTAATTATTGATTTGTATTGCTTAGCTTCAGATCAAAGAAAGAGGTGGCAGTGCTTGACGGGAGGCAGCACAACAGAGAGGGAGGTGGCAGCATGGTTGCAGCCTGTGGCCTTGTGGAGGAGGAGGTATCATGTGGGTTGTAGAGTTTGAACAATGGGGTTGTTGCATCATGTGAGTTGTAATGTTTGAACAATGGCATAATTATTGCTGATCCTACTACATTGTTAGTTTTTGGAAGTGTTCATGTTTATCTACTTTTTACCATGCTTGACTGCAAATGTGTATCATTGTATGATTGTTGTAGGATCATTACGAACCAAAATATCATATCTGGTTTTTATTTTGATCAATAACTAATTTACTTTTGAAGTTAAATGGGATTTTGGTTCTCCTAGTTGTTGTTTCTTTGGGATTTTCATTTCGTACTTCTGAGATTCAATTCTTGAGGCCTTAGCAGTCTACTCATTTGTTGCGAGATAAAGTTTTTTCTTCTTATGCTCAATTCTATAGAATCCATGATTTAAGATAAAACGAGCCTTTGTCCTGATTACAGTTCATCTTGTTATGCTATTTTTTGGTGGGTTCTTTTGGGCTGTGGTTTGGCTTTTGGCTTATGGTTTTGAATTCTGACTGTTCGCGAGAGACAGTATGCAGAGAGAAATAGTCACATGCAATTTTGGTCGGTATAGCTGAATTGGGTATAGTGTCTACTATAATATACATGTCGACCACGTCTTGAAAGAACGCACTGTTTAAAAGCTAATTACTATAGCAACCTAAGCCAAAGCCTTAGTGTAAGCCCAACCGACGGCAACCTTTAGCTTTTCCTTTTTTATGTAAAAAATGGCTTTGTAGGATCACTGTTCTTCATAGATGTCCAGGGAAGCACTGTTGACTTGGCAATGAACTAGATACACTCTTTGCATATTGTG
This sequence comes from Dendrocalamus latiflorus, assembly GCA_017311315.1. Lineage (NCBI taxonomy): Eukaryota > Viridiplantae > Streptophyta > Magnoliopsida > Poales > Poaceae > Dendrocalamus > Dendrocalamus latiflorus. Next base: position 18,573,616 of record CM029624.1, on the reverse strand, counting down.
ATAACTGATTGTAGTATTGATTGTGAAGTTTGTGAGACACTTCTTTGCACAATGTGATGTTTAAGGTTTGGCACTTTAGTTATGAATTGAACCTTGTATACATTTTAGTTTCTTCATAAAAACGTTGGCATCCTTTAGACTGATGGCATGTAAGATATGGGTTTCAGTGAAACAAATTAACGATGTAAATTTGATATTTGTTTATTCCATATTATTGTTCTGTTTGTTGTAAAAATTTGTTTATTCCAAATTAACGATGGTCCTAAGGAATGTATAAGTACGTAAGCATATATTTGTAAGCATATATTTGAATTTGCCTTTTCTAGATCTCATGCGATAATTTGCATTTTCTAGATCACATAGCTGAATCATAAAAAAATGTTAGGACCATGATATAGTTTAGGATTATATGTTTGATGACATATATTGCTTTCTTTTTTGAGATTCCGTTGCAATGCATGATTATTTTACTGGTAAGTAAGAACATACATGCGCAAATTGGAGGATGTTATTGCCACGTTGGTCATGGCAGTTGGACTTGCGTAGGGAGCTGAATTCAGCGATCACTTCCCCATCACTTTGAAAACATGTGTATTATTTTCTGCACAGCTTCTGTTTTTGAGGTTTTTTAATAATTATTATTTATTAGACTAATCAGTTGCAGCTAAAAACTATAAACCACGTGGTAAGAGGCCATGTACGAAACAAGACATACCGTACCGAGTGCATTGGTTAGGATCATACAAAAAAATGTTAAGATCATTTGTTTAGTGATATATATCACATTCTTTTTTGAGATTGTGTTGTAACATACGGATATTTTACTGGTAAGTAATAACATGCATGTGAGAATTTGAGGACTTTGTTGCCATGTTGGTCATGGCAGATGGACTTGGGTAGGGAGCTAAATTCAACAATCACTTCCCCGTCACTTTGAAAACATGTGTATTATTTTCTTAGAAGTGCACATGTGTATTATTTTCTGGGGAAATTGACTACAGGACACCGTTCATTGTCCTCCTTTGCCAACGGACACCCAAAATACATGGTTTAGCCAGAACGCACTGACAAAAACTGTAATTTTGCCGTAAGACACTGAGCCCCATATTTTATCATTTCCGGGCCTGAGGGAGAGAGAAAATTTCTGAAAAGACTTGGGTGCCCCTGCCCACATTGGAAAAACAGAGTGGGGAGGTGGCACACGGCGGCGGTGGTGCTAGCCAGCGATGGGTGGCCGAATGAGGGCCAACGAGTAGCAAAATGGAGAGATCATGATACTAGAGGCCCAAGGAGGTGGCAGGTCTGGCTAGGTGGCGCCATAGGGCTCGGGCGGTGGTGTTCAACAGCCGGGAGTGGGAGGCCATGGGGGGCGACGGCGGCCGGATGGGAGGGAGAAGAAGGTGCGACGAGCACGAGCGGGAGAGGGCTACGAGGAACTTACTTGGGCAGCTGGCCGAGTTGAAGAGGAGCTATGGCAGTCCGGCGATGCAAGCCTAGGGTGTCGTAGGTGGGGTTGCGGTGGGTAGCAAGCTAGGGGTGGAGGGAGGCTTCGGCCGGTGGTGGTGAAGGGTTGCGGATACCGTGAGGGGGCTCCCGACAAAAGGAATCAGAGGGGGAGCCCACAGGGAGGAGGGATGGTGGTGGTGGTGGTGGCTGCGGCGGTTGGCAGCGAAGAAGACGCGGGTTCAGCGAGCTCCGGTGGGGATGGCTTCCAATCAAATAAGGGGAGCCGTAATTAGCAACCGGGAACACGCTGTGACATGCGTAGCTAAGGAAAGAACCCACCGTAGTAGTCAGGGCGGTGTGGGGAAGCCATGACTGGCGCACGAGCATGGTGAAAAGCCCTCTCAGGGGGGAGCAAGAGGGAGGATGGGGGAAGGCAGGAGCAATGGTGCGGTTGTAGGTGACTTTATTGCATCAGGGTGGGCAGGGGCACCTGAGTCTTCTCAGAAATTTGCTCCCTCCCTCTAACCCAGAAATGATAAAATATAGAGCTCGGTGTCTTACAACAAAATTACAACTTTTGTCAGTGCGTTATGACTAAACCATATATTTTGAGTGTCCATGGGCAAAGGTGGACAATGGACAATGTCCAGTAGCCAATTCCCCCTATTTTCTTAGAAGCTATGCGTAGTTCTGTTTTTTAGTTGTTTTTTTGGTAATTTTTAATTATTAGACTAATAATTTTGTTAGTTTTTTAGTTGGTTTTTGTTTTTAGTAATTTTTATTTATTAGACTAATAAATAGTAACTAAAAACTATAAACTGTGGCATAAGATAATACCATGTACGAGACAAGACATAAATCGTACCGAATGCATTGGTTCAAACGGAAGTCAAATCGAACGCCGCCGTTCAGTTCTCCCACGTTAAAATCAGCAGCAGCGGTGGGTGCCGCAAGCACTAGGTGGGCATCACCACCACCTTTCTGGTCCGCTCCACTCCACTCCCTCCTTGACCACCACCGTCGAAACGTCAAGGTCTCTACTCTTCCACCCAGCCATGCCCGCCTCTGCGCCGCTACATATACGCGCGCACCCCGCCTGACCCAGGACGCCGCCGCCCCGTTTGCCTGGCCAACAACGTATACCCCCCGCGGCGACATCCAAGAAGGCGCTGCCTTCTTGATCGAGTTTAGTGTTAAAGTATGTTGTCCATGTTTCCTCGTTAGCTCAAGCTTGTGGTGGACTGGTCGATCGGCCATGGACACGGGGGAGGCGGCGTTCGGGGTGGCGAGCCTGCGGCTGGGCGGCTCGTCGACTGCGTACCGCGACGCCGACGTGTTCTCGCTGGCGTCGTCGGAGGACGACGAGGAGGCGCTCAAGTGGGCGGCGCTCGAGAAGCTGCCCACGCACAGCCGCGTCCGCAAGGGCATCGTCGACGGCGCCGGCGGCGAGGTCGTCGACGTCGCCGGCCTCGGGTTCCAGGAGAGGAAGCGCCTCCTCGAGCGCCTCGTTTGCGTCGCCGAGGAGGACCACGAGCGCTTCTTGCTCAAGCTCAGGCAGAGGATCGATCGGTCAGTGACTTATTTGCTTTGCTTTTATTTATTTAATTATTTATTTTTCTCCGAGTTGTTGCGAATTTGCCATGTTGAAAGTGCAACCATGTCATAAAAATTGCCAATTTGTGAGGACATTAGTTGATACTGTTGAATTATACATTTTGACTACTCATGGACCCATATTGCAAGATAACACTGAGGTGAACTGCTTCGTTGTTGATTTTGTTTCAGAGTTGGGCTCGACTTCCCGACGATCGAAGTGCGGTATGAGCACCTTAACGTTGAGGCGCTGGCGTATGTGGGCAACAGAGGGTTACCCACGTTCCTCAACACAACTATGAATTCTCTGGAGGTACTAACGATGGTGCTCAAACTTTCTGATGGTTTTTCGACAGAGTTCTTCAGTATGATCTTTTTCTTCCCCTCTTTATGTGCAGTCATTGGCCAATCTTCTTCATATAATTCCCAACAAGAAGAGGCCATTGAACATCCTCCATGATGTCCATGGAGTCATCAAGCCAATGAGGTAAATTTTTTTTGGATATGGACCACGATTTTCTTAGAACAGAACTGCCAAACTTTGGCGCTTGGGACTTCGTTACTTATGTAAAACTGTATGTTATGACAGCACACAATCGTATCTTTTAGGTAGGTGTGGAAAACGGTAATGGATAATTCGTTTTATCCGATATTCATATTCGAGAAAACGCAAATGTGGTAAGCAAAATCCGTATTCGAAATTGTTCGTATTCGTATTCGAAAATATTCGTATCCGTATTTGAGAATATTTGTATTCGCATTCGTATTCGAGAATATTCGTATCCGTATTCATATTCGAGACTATTCGATTCGTTTCTAGAACCCATGAAAAATCCGTATAATTTTTGTGATTAAAATTTTGAATTTAGGCGGTTTAAAACTGATAACTGGTCAAAACCGGTGAAAAATAGGCAAAACCGCTAGGAATCCGTTTTATCCGATATTTGTATCCGAGAAAATCCGCATTCAAAAATATCCGTATTCGTATTCGAGAATATTCGTATTCGTATTTGAGAATATTCGAATTCGTATTCGTTTTAAAAATATGGTTTCGTATTTGTATTTGAGACTATTCGATCGTATCCGATAGCAAGAAATGCTGCCACGGCAGGAAACTGAACCACGGCTGCCACGGCAAAGACAATAGGAACAGAGCCACTAGCTCCAGAAGAAGCGGAAGGCAGAGGCTGATCACCTCGAGGTGCGGTGGAAGACGGCACCTCAAGGGGTGGATGAAGGACTGGATCGGGTAGACAACCCTCATCTCCATCATCCTCATCATCCACGAAGATGGGCTCAGACTGCTCTAAAGAACCTGAGATATCGGGCCTAGTCCCTGGACTGACCTCATCGAAAGTAACCTCACAGGGTTCTACCATCTTACTAGACTCGCAGTTCCAAACCCGATAAGCCCGCGAAGAAGGCGAGTAACCTAGAAAGATCCCATCACAAGAGCGTGACTCGAACTTGTCTAGGTTCCCGGACTTCAAAATAAAACACTTGCAACCAAATACGCGAAAATGAGAAACACTGGGCTTTCGCCCGTATCTCAACTCATAAGAAGTGCGGTGCAAGTGTGCCCTAAGAAATACTCGATTTGAGATATGGCACGCGGTGGCTATAGCCTCAGCCCAAAACTTCCGCGGTGTAGAGTACTCATCAAGCATCGTCCTGGCCATCTCGACCAAGGTACGGTTCTTCCTCTCCACAACGCCATTTTGTTGTGGGACGTGCGGAGAAGAGAACTGGTGCTCTACACCTGTCTCACAACAGAAACTCTCGAAATAGGGATTCTTGAACTCCGTGCCATTGTCACTGCGGATCGCTCGTAAGGCACCCGGGAGCTCAACAGAAAGCCTACCGAAAAGACCTCGGAAATGTGAAAATGTCTCATCCTTCGAGGCTAAGAAAAACACCCAAGAATACCTCGAGAAGTCATCGACCACGACAAGAACATACCACTTCCCTCCTGCTGACTGCACTCGAGCTGGTCCAACAGTGTCCATATGGAGCAGCTGTCCCGGTGCATCGGTCATAGTAACTGTGACCGGAGGGTGAGAAGCGGCAACCATCGTGCCGTGCCGGCATGGAGCACAGACTAGATCTTTGACCATCTTGAGCTTCGGCAGACCACGAATGAGGTCGTGGCCGCTAACTCGGGTCAAATGGTCAAATTCGATATGACCAAGTCTCCTATGCCAGAAAGAGAGGTCGCGGGACTCAGAAGCAACTAAACACCTGAGAGGATCACCAGAAGACTCAGAAAAATTAGCACGAAAGATCCTCCCAAAACGAGAAATCCCGCAAACCAGACTACCCGAAGAATCAAGAATTTTGCAATTGTTTTTCCTGAAACTCACCTCGAAACCGTCATCGGTAAGCTGAGAAACGGAAAGCAAATTGTACTACAGCTTACTAACCAAGGCAACATCCTTAAGAATAAAGGAGTCATTAATACGCACAGTACCTTTGGCGATGACGCGCCCAGACGAAGCGTCTCCGAAGGTGATCGTCTCATCACCTGGAGCGCGGGCTAGGGAGGAGAACCAACGGGAGTCTCCGGTCATATGACGAGAACAACCGGAGTCTACAAGCCAAACCTTATCCTTCCCTACCCGGCGAACCTCGTCCGAGTTGGAGCACAGCTCGCTGTCGCTGAGTTCGCCCTCGAGGGCCATGAAGCACATGCCGGAGAAGTCGTCGCCGCCATCCTTGGGCTCTTGGTCACCTGTCCCGTCGTCGTCGCTCCATCCCTCCACCTCGCTGAGGTCGAGGTCGTCGAAGGCGGTGAGGACGCGGTGGAAGAGCTTCTTGGCCTTCCCGAAGTTGCGGAACTTCTTCTTTCCCGGAGCAGGTGCTGAAGGCTTCGTGTTGCGGTTCTTGTCGGTGTAGTCGTTCTTGCCCGAACCGCCGTAGTCACCTTTACCCTTCCCAAGCTTGGGGCAGTTTGCTCGGATGTGGTTGGGGCCACCACACTCGAAGCAGATGACTGGTCCTCCTCTCTTTCTGTCTCTCCTACCCTTGTAGGCATGGGAAAACCTTCGGGCTAGGAGGGCCAGCTGATCATCCGCAAGCTGCTCTAACTGATCATCAGTTATGTTACAGAGAGTAGCAAGGGAGAAACCGCAAGAAGACTCAGAAGAGAGACCAGAAGCTGAACTGGGATCGGTGACCAAAGCCATCGACTGTGACTTCGACCTACGAGAGACAACGTCAATCTCGTGAGTCTTGAGGCGCGAGTATAGCGCGTCAAGAGTCAAGGTCAAGAGGTCTGTCGTGTCTTTGATGGTGGTCACTTTCATCTCCCACACACGCAGATCGAGTGCCGCGAGCATCTGACGAGCGTTGTCCGAGTCGGGGTATGTGAGACCGACCGCTCGGAGGTTGCTCAAGATTTTGTGAAATCGCGAAAAGCACTCGTCCAGGGACTCACCAGCAAGCATCTCGAATTTGTTGTATTCGCGCTTGAACTGGTCCTGTCGAACCGTCTTAATCTGGGTGGTGCCCTCATGGTATGCGTCGAGGGTCACCCAGATATCGTAGGCGGACGACAGGTGAGAGATGCGATCGAATTCGCTTCTGCTTAAGCCCTGGATAATGATGTTCCTTGCCTTCGTATTTGCCTCAACATCGGGCATGTTTGCCACGTTGATGTTCTCATCGGCAGGAACAACATATCGCACCTTCACCTTCCGCCAGATGGCGTACCCCTGAGCCTGGATGTATGTCTCCATTCGGCTCTTCCAGAAGGGGGAATCGATGCCATCGAAAACGGGCAGCTTGGTGGAGTACTTGTCCGTCGCCATGGCTCTTTAGACCGGTTAAGATCTATGAATTAGAGCTAACCGGCTCTGATACCAATTGTTGGATCGAAAACGGCGACAGAGGGGGGGGGGGTGAATGTCGTCTTAAAAAAAATTCCGCCCCCAAAGTTTTCACGAGAATCTCAACTCATCAAAGAAATGAATTTGTCATGGCAAGGAAACTGAAGACATTCATTGCCATGGCAAAGAAACAACAATAAAAGTTGTCACGGCAGAGGATCAGCAAGATTTGCTACCACGGCAAGGAAATTAGCTGTCACGGCTGCCACGGCAAAGACAATAGCAAGAAATGCTGCCACGGCAGGAAACTGAACCTGGCAAGAAAACCGAAGAGGACTAGCTGCTGCTGCTGAAACTGAACCCGGCAAGAAAACTGAAGAAGTTCATTGCCACGGCAGGAAACTGAACCTGGCAAGAAAACTGAAGAGGACTAGCTGCTGCTGCTGAAACTGAACCCGGCAAGAAAACTGAAGAAGTTCATTGCCACGGCAAGGAAACTGGAGGAAGGTGCTGCCACGGCAAGAAAATCTGCTACCACGGCAGACTGCAGAGAAATGACTAGAAGAACAAAACAGCAGGAACTAGTCTCGGCAGAGAAATAACAAAAATATGCTGCCACGGCAAGCAAATTGGCCACCACGGCAGAGAAAACAGTTGGTTTTGCTGCCAACCGAAAACAGACTGCAGACCAAAGGAGGCTATGAAAACTGAAAATACAGCACACCTTCACAAACTTGGGAAATTTAAAGGATTGCTCCCAACCTATTTGACTCAGGGCTTCATAACAGTAAACCAAATAACATGGGAAGCCTGGGAATCAAAAGAATCCAACTATGAAGCATAAATTTCAGATTTAGGGCTGAAACCTGAAATTTTGCACAAGCTGAACCAAAATCCAAATTACTCCCTAACCAATGATCCTTTGACTTTGAAACTTTGAGTATAGCAAGATAATAGCCTTTGAACTCTATGGGTCAAGTTTCAAGCCATCTCAAGGTGAGAAACAAAATCTGGACCAAACCCTAGAAAATTTAGTAAACTTCAGAAGAGAGCACACAAACTCAAATTGCTCACACTCCACAAATCTTTTGCACATGAGGCTTTGCAGACATGTTAGCAATATCAAAAGAGCTCCTCATACCAAAAATCAAGACATCTCTTGAAGGGAATCGAGTTTTTCATCAAAACCCTAGAAATGAGTTCATGAACAGAGGACCTCAGAGTGCCAAATCCGAAATCAAAGATGGGTTGTTGGGATTTCTACTGATCAAATGATCTTTGGGCCACATCCCAACATGAACCAACCCATTTTAACACTCTCCAACACCAGACCACAAGAAATCAAGAAACTCAAAAATCACCAAATGCAAGCATCGAAGAACAGAGAGCACAAACTTCAGATTTCATTTCAACTATTCAGGGATTACAACTGAGCTACGTCCCCATACCCCGATTGATACAAGAGGAGTGATTACGATCTCTCATCTCCTTCTCAATCCTCAAGAACACCAAGAATCTCACCACTTCTTGGGAGGAAGAACACACAGAGAGAGGAGACTCACATAGAAACCATCGTAGAGACACAGAGGGAGCACACTCTGCCTCTACCACCAACTCACACCAACTAAAGAGCTAAAGGAAACAACCTTCCTAAAGCCTCTTTTGACTCTAAAACCCTAATTCTATCACAAGTGCTCAAGTGGGCATGCAGCCCCTCAATCCTATTTATAGCCTTGGCTAACAGGTCTCCGCCCCGTTACGCCTGCTAAATCCAACGGCGCCCGCTCCCGCTTGTGCAGCCTCGCGAATTTCCCGATTCGCCCCTCTTGCACCTTCCGGGAAGCTTCTGCGCTCCTTGCCTCGCACGCCTCGCAACCACCTCGAGTCTACGTCGTCTTCGACACATCCCGACCGTTCTGACCTCAGCGTCACCTGCGCCTAGTCCGGTCCACGTGTCTCGCCACGACTCCACCCGATGTCCTGCAGTCACACAGACAAGAAAACACGTCAAATAGCACCGTTCGACACATGAAAGTGTAAATACCATCACACTTACCACAGACGAAGTCCAAACCTGTCGAAAGCTCGACTCCGAACCACTCAAACCAAACTCGACTATCCTAAACCTTTGTCAATTACTCATCATTCACATGGAGTCACGACCACCTGGTCTCTCAAATAGACTTACTCATAGGCCGATCAGGCTGAAATCAATAAAATGCAGTAGTGAAAACGAAGCACACAGGTGGGACCCTCAGGACGTGCCCACAGGCAGCCAATTGGGGTACGCGACCTAGTTCTTGACCTCTTCATTTTCTTCACCATCATGGCCAGGTATACTGCTGAAGCGTAACAATCTGACTCCTGATTCTAAATTAATTGAGTGAGCGAGGGTGAGCACAAACCACCGTATACCGTGAGTCAATACGCAGGATGCAAATAGATAATATGCATGGCTTATCAAGGGAAGGCTCGGGTTATTTTATTTGCCGTAAATTGCTTTTAAAATATAATACATAAAAATTTCCTGGGACCTAGCAATTTTAACTAAAACAGATTTTATCAATGTATGAAAGAATGTAATAATAATAGCGATCCAGATTCCATCCACCGTTAATGATTTCTATACCATATGCCAACTTTTCAGCGTTATAACCGCTTACTTTATCACTGGGGCGACACCCAGGGCAGCACAAATTAGGGCTTTCCGCGGCCCACCGTTTTTCCAATTTCATCCATTAAGTTTTTGAAATAGAACTATATCTGGTTAAGTTCCCATGTCCGTCCATGACCGTGGGTATGACTATTCGAATAGTTTTCACTCTGCAGAGTTTGTATATTTTCATCACAAGAGACAATCCACCCGTTGCTCCACATGATTCCTTAGTCATGTGGTTGAGTAGATCATCACAATAACTTTTCAAAATATCTGGCCCCTTTTGTCATCTCACCCTATGAGCTACTCCTACTTGCGGTGGGTCACATACGTTGCGCGGGATGTTAACCATGGATAGGGGTGGCAACGAGCCGAGCCAAGCCTGACTCGGCTCGGCTCGTGAAAGCTTGGTGGAATGGAGGCTCGGTTCGGCTCGGCTCGGTTAGGATATCAAGCTTTTTTGTGGGCTCGGTTCGGCTCGTGGTGCGGTTCGAGCCAGCTCGCGAGGGCTCGTGAGCCAATAATGTTTTAGACTTCAGAGAATAACCAGTTCAGAAACCAACAGAGAAGACAGCCACCGAGGGGAACCGACAGCCAAGAAGACGAAGGCACGGCAAGCCGACGGGAGCAAGGCGACGGGGGCGGTAGAAGTCAAACCCCACCAGATTTACAACAACATACCACATTCATCCAAGCATGGCCAATAGTGAACTAGAGAAATTAAGCAATCAATCATATCGGGCCAATCTAAAGTATACCCCAGAGGTAGTGAGAAGAGAGGAGGCTTACCGACGAGGACGGCGGCTGCGTGCTACCATCGGCCTAGCCACCTCGCTAGCTGCCACCGGGTACTCCCCCGGCGTACGGGCGGCAGGTAGCCGGCAGTGGCCAGCCGAGGCAACCCGCCTCCCAACCCAACACCTCAGGCAAAACTAAACAAAAATAGCAAGCCAAAACTGGTAGATCGGGGTAGGATTTGGAGAAAAGCACCAGATCGACCGGATCTGGCCATGGCTCACCGGGCGGCGCCGAGCGGCAAGGCGGGAGCGGCCGGGCCGTGGCTCACCAGGCGGCGCCGAAAGGCAAGGAGGCGCGGGAGGGGGAAGCTGCACCGGTGCGATGCGGCAGCGTGAAGTGAGAAGCCGGGGCGGAGGAGCTGAGACCAAGGGGAGGCATGGAGCCGGGGACAGAGGACCCGAGGAGCGGCGTCGAGGGCAAAGAGTCGGGAGGGGGGGCGTGAATGGAGACTGGAGACAGGGAAACCGAGAGGGAGAGAGAGAGTCGAGTGAGTGGGGAAGGGGGGGGGGGTAGAAGATGAGGAGGCATCGGCAGGCTGGCAGGGGAGGAAGAAGCTGAGGCGTCGGTGGAAGACTGGAAGGGTTTTTACCTTTTAGTTGGGCCGAGCCAACTGAGCCAACCGAGCCGCTCGCGAGCTGGCTCGGGCTCGGCTCGTTTAGACCTCGAGCTTTTTTGCTGGCTCGGCTCGGCTCGTTTTATCCACGAGCTGAGCCAAGCCTCCACGAGCCCGAGCCGAGCCCGAGCTGGCTCACGAGCCTGAGCTTTTTTGCCAGCCCTAACCATGGATACTAGCGCATTCATACTCTACTCTCCACAACGCTAGCACGACTGGAAAATTTCACCCACCTCTCGGTGTCCCTTTAGGCCTCCCCTTGTCCTTGCAATATTCCACTCCTTTCCACTACCGGTGAGATGAGTCTGGGGGTTCGATAGATTTACTTAGCCAAGTTGCAATTTATAGAGTTGTGGTTGTACTGTTTTATATAGGAGGTCATGACAAGATTTAATCCTTAGAGTTATCTGAGAGGTTCTACCATCATGCTTCCACTGCACCACACACCAGCCCTCGTACCACCCATCCAGATATTTAAGCAAGTTGGGATTTTTGGGAGTGTAAAATAATCATGTCAAAATATACTAGTCATTTCCACCCATGACTTCCCAAATCAATTTTTCATGATTGAAAGTGTTGCTTGGGGCATTTTGGTGTCCCCTAATATCTAAGCAGTACTAAGTATGGTGCATAATTGTGGACTTATTTTTGAAAGGTTACCATTATAATTTTTCTAGGGTAACAAGGCTCATATGTTCAAATGTTCCAAAAGAGGTGTAATACTAACACGTCAAGTAATGGCATATAATTAGAATCTTAAAACAAACATATATTTGCATATGAAATAATAGCATGCAATTTGAAATTTTAAACAAAACTAATTTGCAGAAAATGTAGGTTCAATATGATCAAAGTATCGACTCGCCTTGTACCGTTTACCGTGGTCTTGAGCTCACTCAAAGCTTTCTCATTTAAAGGACTTAAGCTTCTGGTCTTTATCTTCATTTGGATCTTGGCCTCGCTTGATCCATTGAATCTTCAGGACTCCAATTTCTAATTATGCGCTAAACAACTGAATCCAAATAAATGCAAATAACTCAAAAGGTCCAAATAAATCCAATTGAACTTGATTAATTTTTATTATGATTAAACGGGTAATTTGTGGTTGGGTTGATTGGGCATGGAGTTTTGACGGAGTCAAATAGGGTTGGAGTGAAGTGATGAATGACTGAGGGAAATTCACCGGGATGGATGTTAAGGAAGGTTCATGATAAAGGAATATTCATGAGAATATCCCGCTTAGAACTCGGAGATGGCTTGGCATAGCCAATGATAGAATGTCATATCTTGATCTTTTAATTTAACAACTTTTTTATTATTTTATATTTATTAAGGAAATTCCATGAGTCATGTTAGACCTATGAACATGTGTAAGAGTTGTCAGGAGGTGTTGAGTATTATGTGCCGAGTGTTATCTTTTAAGAATTAGGTTATGAGTTTTGCTCGAGGTGTACATCAATTAAACTTATTGAATTAATCTCAGAGTTTGTATTTGTGGCATTTCACACTGTGATATTTTATGCGAGTTTTAATGGTCAATTAATCAATTTAGTACTTAAAGGATTAACACCCCAATTTATTATCACATGGGAGTATTTATTTAGTTAATGTTATTTAAATGGTTAACACTAGCTGATTTCTATTTCTCATTAACTCGTGACCATTGAGCTATTCTAGGGTGACCAGTGAACTATTCTAGGGTTTAAATACAGCTCGGATAAAATACCACTCCTAGCTATGCCTGGTATTACTGGACTTCAGATTACATATTAGCGAGATTATTTTAATTACTGATGACCCATGGCTACTATATTTTAGTACCTATATACTAATATGACCTTTTAATTGGAGGCATTCTGAGAACCACTGACATTGATATTTTATCCTTTTACTTAGCATCTGGCATAATTTAATCTTAATTAAACTCTTATTTACATAGGGCCGAGCTTGCTATACACAACTATATTTCACTATCATTATTAACTAAATTCACAGTTGAGATTTATTTATCGTGGTGTGCTAATGGCGGGGATTATATTTTAAATTATGACTTTCTAATTTAAATGCGTATTTCATTTTAAATAGTTACGACATATCTTTTAATTAATTTTATGAAGCGGCTTGATTTGTCGTTCACCTTGTTACCTTCGGGTTAGGATTATTAAATTTGGACATTTCACCAAAGCCATCTTTTATTATTGCCCCTTTATTAATAATTAGACTTTAAATATATATTCAAACCACATTAGTTACTCATATATGATAGTTAATCCAATATTAAATCTTGAATAATCTTATTTACATCCTATTAGCTTCCATGGATTAACTTCAAATTTTCCTTAGTTTTCCTTAATCAAAATGCACCAAAGGAAAATAAAAAGAACAAAGAAAAATAAAAAGAAGAAAAAAATGCGGGAAATGGATTCAAACCCAAGACCTATGATTAACCTTTGTGACCGAACCTGGGAGACAATTTAGAAGAGGTAAGCGAAGAGCTGGGCTCAAAATAGAGCATCCAGGCGGTGCTCGGCACTGGGCTCGCCAGCGGCGAGTGGCGGTTGAAGGGGCAATGGTGACCCAAAAAATGGAGCCGTGGGTGGTCAAGGAAGCTATTGTAGGTGACGTCAGGGCTTACGACAGCATGGAGGCGGCACGGCAGGGCATGCGACGGCTGGAGCTGGGAAAGGAATGGGGCGGCGACACCGGCGTGGAGGAGAGGGAAAATTGGCGAGTGCATGAGCATGAGAGAGACCAGTAGAACTTACCCAGGCAGTTGGCGCGGCTAGAGGGATGCTGAGGTGGGCCGATGACATAGACCAGGGACAACACGGGGAGGCCACTGTGGAGGGGGTTCTCGGGTGGTGGAGGGCATCGACCAGGAGTGGGGGAAGCTCTGGTATGCCGAGGAGACACTCCCACTGCGAGGAATCGAATCGAGGGTCGCCGACGAGGGAGTGGCGATGGCGGCAGCAGTTTTGGCTAACAATGGGGAAGAAGCAATGGGCGGTGAGCTCCGGCGCACGGAAGTCCTATTAGCTCGGAGGGGAAGCAGATGGGGAGCGGGGACACGCAGTGACATGCTCAATTTGGGGAAGGAACAGTTGTTGTGGCTGAACGGCGTGAAGGCACCGGCGGCCATTACTTGAGCTTGGCCGAACCCAAGGAAAAAGAAGGGAGAAAGGGGGAGTTTGGGGGAGCAAGGCAAGGCTGGGGAAGCTATTTATAGCTGGCAGTGGTCGCTGTGGTAGCACTGTTGCCGACGACCGAGGTGTAGTGTTCGGGACGGGACGACGACTTCTGTGGTTGACGCAAGCAGCGCACCGCCAGGCAACGTGCGTGCATAGGGCGTGGCGTGCAGCTGGCAGGGAATGGCGTAGGGGACAACGGCGAGACGAGAGCAAGGCGTGCGCGCAGACGTGAGGTCAACGGGAGCAGGTGCGCGGCATGCAGGCGATGGCGACGTAGGGTGATGCGTGCATAGGGGCGTGGCGTCGTGCGGTGCAAGAGTGCAGAGGGCGGTGACGTGGGCGTGACAGATGAATAGGGGAAGCGGGGTCGGCCAGTCGGGTGAAGCGGGCGCAGATGGAAGAAGAAAGAGGGGAGGAGGAAGGAGACGACGCGGTAGCGAAGAAAAAGGAGAGAGGGAGAGAGAAGAATGAATGGGAGAGATGAGGCCGGGCCCAGCTGCAGAGAAGAAAGAGAGATGGGGAGGAAGAGAGAGAAGAAAAAGAAAAAAGGAGGGATAGCCCACATGCAAGAGAAAGAAGAGAGAAAAAGGCTTAAGTAATTTTGAAATTTGAATTTTAAATTTTAATTTACATTAGGATTTGATGATTTCAAGTCTTGCATGATATTTAAAATTTGAATTCTCAATTCAATTATTTAGATGCGAGTTTTTTTAATATTCCTTTAGCCAGTAGTTAAATTGAATTTCAAACTTTTATTTCCATTATCTAATACTTGAATTTTAATTTGTGTGTGGATCATCGGATTTTCCATTTATTTTTATTTAGATGCGAGTTTTTTTAATATTCCTTTAGCCAGTAGTTAAATTGAATTTCAAACTTTTATTTCCATTATCTAATACTTGAATTTTAATTTGTGTGTGGATCATCGGATTTTCCATTTATTTTATTAATACCATTATTTTTTTACTTTGGATATTATTTTCTCAATATATTAATTTGCATGTCACAAAATTCAAAAGATTTCAAATAAATATTCAGAAGAAATTTGAATGCCAGCAAAATGCAAGAAAAAGTTTTAAAAATTCCATATTTTTGAACATTCGAATTTTTAAGATGTTACAAATGTTGTACCATTTACTGATTTACTACATTTGTCCTTTCTTTACCAACGTATTTCCACTGCACTTGATGTGTCTCGTGTTTGATGTTCGTGCAAATTTCAGGATGACATTACTCTTAGGGCCTCCAGGGTCAGGGAAGACTACGCTCCTCCTTGCCTTGGCAGGGAAACTAGGATCTGATCTTAAGGTTAACCATTGTACTTCTAAAAGCGACATGACCAATTTCAGCAATATTGTAGTCAAGTTTCAGGGAACTTAATGTTGGTGTAATATGAACCAACAGGTTTCAGGAAGAGTGACATACAACGGACACGAAATGGATGAGTTTGTAGCTCAAAGATCAGCTGCTTACATTTCCCAACATGATCTTCACATCCCTGAGATGACGGTACGGGAAACCCTGGCCTTCTCAGCTAGATGCCAAGGAGTTGGAACTAGATATGGTGAGCTTAAAATTTATCACATTGTGGGAGATGATTTACTTCTCTGATGGTACAAGTGTTCTAATTGTCCTGATGAACTTGTGCTAGACATGCTGACTGAACTATCTAGGAGGGAGAAGGCTGCAAACATCAAACCAGACCCAGATATTGATGTCTACATGAAGGTTAGTCTAGAGATTCATTATGTCAACGCTTCATGATGTTTTGTACTCTTTCCTAACTAGGAATATCTAGATATAACTCAAGGAGTGTATTTGCAAAATAGTAAATAGCTTTGTGCATTCTCATAGTCATGACTAGCGTTCTTACAACTGTCAATGCTATAAATTTCTTTTACTCTTTTTTGAACCATACATGGATATAAATATTGGTAAAACTTTCCATTTCATGCAAGCAAACATTGCTTTGTAGATATTTTTGTTGGGATAAATTCTACCGTGTAAACTAGTAAACCATGCGAGTAAGAGATCATAGATCGTTATCACTAGACACACAGTGCAGTGGAAGAAGAGTTGAAACAGCCCGGTTCAACCTAACACATGTTAATGTAGTGAGAATAGTCGATCATCCAACATCCTGATCAACGTCCTCGGAAGGCGATCGTCCTCAAACGGTAATCGATCTCTATGAACCGATTGTGTCTTCTCCTCATATCATCCCAATCAGCGCCACAATCGCAGCAGCATCTCTGCTGAAGTACACACGTCTAGGGATGGAACTCCGTATACCGGTATACTAGCACCAACAAGCACAACAAGGCCTGTGAGAGGTGGCAGCTAGAGTTTCGATGGGTGTGTATTCTCTTTTTTCTTTTTTTCATAGCCTAATGCACCTCCTTTATATGGACCCTTCGATCGGATCCATATCTAATATTAGTAGAGATAGTATCCCACTCGGGAAACTTCCAATCGAATCCTTATCCAATACGAGTAGAGATTGTATCTCACTTGGAAAGCTTCCGATCAAATCCTTATTATTTCAACCCGCTAAGTAGGTGACCATGTATATTCATGTATACTTGGTTGTAACCCAGAAATACCTTTCCTACCACTAGTCGGTAGCGTTTTTAGCAGGACATATCAACCCCAAATATACACAAAGATCAATCTGGGCGAACCTTATGCAATATGATCTACAACTAGGTCTTAGTCACTCACAATCAGTTTGTAATTCCTTACGACCAGATCATATCTGATTATGACCAGTCTGTATCCCCATATAACTAGTTCGCTGACCAGTTTATGATATGTCCGATTAGCTCACGACCAATCAGCATACCCATACGACTAGTTCGCATCTGGTCGGACTGAACGACTTGTTTGCATATTCTCCTTTTGTATCATGATATTAGATCGAACT
The DNA here is from genome assembly GCA_017311315.1 of Dendrocalamus latiflorus. Classification (NCBI taxonomy): domain Eukaryota; kingdom Viridiplantae; phylum Streptophyta; class Magnoliopsida; order Poales; family Poaceae; genus Dendrocalamus; species Dendrocalamus latiflorus. The sequence continues at coordinate 18,556,575 of CM029624.1, read as the reverse complement.
CTAGGTAAGAAACATGTTATTCATAGACAGTTCAATTTTTTCCGATCAAATGATGGATAACTTCATGTGGTCGATTCTTCAACCAATCGTGGCATGGTCATGCACTTTTTTTACCTGACCACATCGAGAGGCCCAGAGATCTCTCTCCTATTATGAAGGAGGGGTAAGTCCTATATCTAACCAATCATATTCCTTTACATATTTCATAGCATACCTAAAAGTTAACTTTATAACTATCCAATTACAATGCAGTGTTTGGTACACATGTAGAAAACTATGTTGATCTCAAGTACAAGGTTTATACATTATAATTACTTGAGACCAACTGATAACATATAAAACATAACAATCTCAACAGTGTCTCAAGGTGAGTTAATCCAACACCATATTATTTAATATGCGTTCACGTTATTGATTTGATATCATCATATCTATGACCAATGAAACGTAGTCATCAATCAGTACATATGTGGGTCTATAAGCCACTAGTGTCTCGACTAGTGACTTCCGAATATGGATCTTTTAGAATGATACCATTCAACAAATAAAGAGCTTGACCAACAAATCGCATACTTGCTAATCTTTATAAAATGATAATTCATTGAAGGAATATAATAACATTTATTCAAAAGATCATAAATATAGAAGTGATATAATCATGTCCATGATTATCTCTGGGACATATCACTAACAATTTTTTGGCTCATTGCGTTTATTCTGCAGGCAATATCACTGGGTGGTCAGGAAACAAATGTCATCACTGATTACATCCTCAAGGTACTGCATCCAACAACGCTTGCCTTTTCTTCGATGTATAAAGCACTGACTGTTCTATTGAATCCTGCAGATATTAGGACTTGACATTTGCGCTGACACCATCGTCGGAAACGAAATGCTGAGGGGAATCTCAGGGGGGCAACGTAAACGTGTCACAACTGGTATTGTGAAATTTTCTTGAGCATCAGAAAATGTCCTTACTACATAATTTCTGGAGTTTTTTGTGTTCAATTGTCATGACAAAATATGAATCTCTTGCAAATTACTTGAACATCTCATTGCCATGACAAAATGTGAAACCAGAAAATTTTTCTTGAACATCTCGAGTAAAAAACTTTAGCCTGAAAAAACTTGTTGAACATCTAATTCTTATGGTTCATCTCATCTAATGTTTTAAATTTTCTTGTAACATCTCATCTCGTTATAGTGTCACAATCTGATATTTGAACATATTCTAATTCTTGATTTTCTATTTTTTTCCTCCCTTAAGGTGAGATGTTGGTTGGACCAGCAAGAGCACTGTTCATGGATGAAATCTCCACTGGCCTGGATAGCTCTACCACATACCAGATAGTTAAATCACTTGGACAAATCACCAATATCCTCGGTGGCACGACTGCCATCTCTTTGCTGCAACCTGCACCTGAAACATATAATTTGTTTGATGACATAATCCTCCTATCGGATGGGCACATTGTGTATCAAGGGCCACGTGAACATGTGCTTGAATTCTTTGAGTCCATGGGCTTCAAATGTCCTGACCGGAAAGGCGTTGCTGACTTTTTGCAAGAAGTAATTCAGCTGAAAATCTATGTCATGTTTTACTCATTTTGGAACTACATGGTTTTGCTCCTTCCACTATTTCAGCTCTTGCACAATTACTAATTTCAACTTAATTGTGTTTTTTACATTCCTATGTTCATTAATCTATTTGCAAGATTACTCATCTTGCTTCTTGCATGGCTATTAATTTCCCTTCATTTCAAATCTTGTATTATTACGTGTGTCTACACATTTCAGTTCTCCTAGAGTTCCATTTTCTGGACATTTCAATCTTTGCTGCATTCTTTATAGTCATTCTTCATTTCAGTTATTGCATAACTATTGATTCTTCTCATTTTGTTTGTGAAGATACGCCTTTCGAGTATTTGTCCTCGACATCTACTGACATCAACAGTTTATCAAAACTTTTAGGTGACATCAAGAAAAGATCAGCAGCAATACTGGGCAAGGAGTCACCAGCGTTATCGCTACATCCCAGTCCAGAAATTTGCTCATGCATTCCAGTCATTTCATGTAGGCAAAAGTCTATCAGCCGAGCTCTCTCACCCTTATGACAGGAGCAAGTGCCACCCTGCATCGCTGACCACCTCAACTTACGGTGCCAGCAAGCTAGAGCTGCTGCGTGCATGCGTGGCGAGGGAATTGTTGCTCATGAAACGGAATATATTTGTCTACCGTTTTCGGGCTTTTCAGGTAAACATAATGTATCTTTGCACAGCAATTCAGAAGTTTATTCAGAGTTTAAGATGTGCTGATGAGACATGTTATATGATGCATGGTAACCTGATTAGTCTTCTCTCTTTTATGCTATTGTGGGCCGGCTATCACCAACTGCTAAATTTGAGGGTTGTGTTCTGGGGGAGTCAGAGATGATTCAAAGTATAGATTCTGATTCAGATATTCAATAAACTAATGGCGTTGTTCAACCTCCATGTGCAGCTTCTGATGATCACAATCATCGTGATGACACTGTTCCTGCGCACAAACATGCACCATGAATCAATGAATGACGGCATTGTTTACCTAGGTGCACTATTCTTTGCAATGGTCGCGCACATGTTCAACGGTTTCTCTGAGCTCGCTATGGCCACCATCAAATTGCCTGTATTCTTTAAGCAAAGAGACTACCTCTTCTTCCCTGCATGGGCTTACACATTACCAACCTGGATTCTGAAGATACCGATATCTTGCATTGAGGTTGCCATCACGGTATTCTTGAGTTACTATGTCATTGGGTTCGATCCGGATATTGGAAGGTATACATCAAAGGTCATCTTGCTATATCATATTAACTGTAAAGCCATATGTTACTGTTCCAATTCTGGAAGAAGAACATCACAACTCATGATCCTGCAAGTATTGGTACAAATAGGTTATGCTAAAATACTACTGCTTTTATTTTCTTGTTTTGCTTGTAGGCTGTTCAAGCAGTACTTGCTGCTGTTGCTGGTGAACCAGATGGCTGCAGCATTGTTCAGGTTCATCGCAGCATTGGGCAGGAACATGGTTGTTGCAAATACACTGGCGGCCTCTGCACTGCTAGTGCTCCTCGTGCTCAGTGGATTCATCCTGTCGCATCGTAATGCTCCCTGAACAAGTTTTTCATTAGGCTCAAATGGAGATTTCTGATATAAGAGTAGTGAAACTGATGTTGTTTTGCTCATGACAGATGACGTGAAGAAATGGTGGATCTGGGGCTACTGGATATCGCCTCTCCAGTACGCAATGAATGCCATTGCTGTGAACGAGTTCCTTGGACACAAATGGAATCGCGTCTGTAGTTTCTTCCTATTGTCACAACAATATTGTTCATTGACAAATCTCGCGTTATTCTGATTGCCAAAAACATTTTGCAGTTTGTCCAAGGGTCCAACAAAATTTTAGGAATAGAAGTGCTCAAGTCCAGGGGGATATTCACTGAGGCAAAATGGTACTGGATTGGCATTGGTGCACTCTTTGGATATGTCATCGTGTTCAACATCCTCTTCACCATCGCTCTAAGCTACCTTAAACGTAATTCCAAAATTCTAGAATGAAGTTGAAGGAAAGATTTTATTCAAGCACTTGGTTCTGAACCATTTTCCAATCTATGCAGCGTTGGGGAAAGCTCAGCAAATTCTTTCAGAAGAAGCACTGAAGGAAAAGCACACCAACATCACCGGAGAAATGCTTAATGAGACAAGAATCTCTGCATCTGGAGGTAAGGTCACTTGCAGTAGAATTTGGACATCAGCATCATAACATGTCACTTAGTGAAATCCATCTGAAGGGCCAAAATGTGTAGGACACACCAACAACTCAAGGAGAAATGGTACATCAGGGGCTGCACCAGGCGAGGCAAGCGAGAGTAGGAGAGGAATGGTCCTCCCTTTCACGCCGCTGGCTGTTGCCTTCAACAACATCAGATACTCTGTTGACATGCCTGCGGTGATGTCCCTCAACTTTTTTACTCCTTACTACAGCATTAGAACCTAACTCCTTAGCCCAGCATTAGAATCTAACTAGAAATTCAAAATTATGAAATTCTCAGCCAGGAGAATTTTCAGTTAGAAAACAGTAGCATAATATTATTTGCATTCAAGTTTTAGTCCATTTGTATTTAGTTTCTGATAAAATGTTGTGCACCAGAAGATGGTGTGACTGTGCGACCTACACAGTTTTGGTTGCTTTGCTTTCAGAGTGCACATGCGCATCAAGAAAATATAGGCCTGTTCTTTTTTGTTTTTGGCTTCAGCTTTTTGGCTTTTAGCTTTTCCAAAAGTTGAAAAACCAAATGTCAAAATGGAACAACTTCTTGAAGCGGATTCTCCAAACAGTATCCTGAGCCTAAAATCATGTGCACCATCTGTGCCGTATCGAAAAATATAGACAAAAATTATTAGTTGCAGCCAAAAACCATCAACCGTAGCCTAAAAGAATACCCCCATAGTGATAACATAGCAGCTTGTCACGTTTGGTCCTATTGTGAAACTTGAGAATGCTAAGATCATGTGAACTTATAATTAAGTTTCTGACCAAAATGTGTTGCAATGCAGGAAATGAAAGCACAAGGTGTGGATCAAGATAGGCTGCTTCTGCTTAAGGGAATCAGTGGCAGCTTCAGGCCAGGAGTCCTGGCGGCACTGATGGGGGTCAGTGGCGCTGGCAAGACCACACTGATGGATGTCTTGGCTGGCAGGAAGACCGGCGGCTACATCGAAGGTGACATATCAATCTCAGGCTACCCGAAGAAGCAGAAGACCTTTGCTCGCGTCTCCGGTTACTGTGAGCAGAATGACATCCACTCACCAAATGTAACTGTGTGTGAGTCCCTGGCCTACTCTGCATGGCTCCGGCTGCCCTCTGATGTTGATTCAGGAACAAGAAAGGTATCAATTACTGTACAAATTACTGAACTGAACAAAGGATGTACTTTACTGAACAATGATATTCGTTTTGAACAGATGTTCATAGAGGAAGTCATGGAGTTGGTAGAACTGAATCCACTGAGGAATGCACTTGTTGGATTGCCTGGCGTAAATGGCCTGTCAACTGAGCAAAGGAAGAGGTTGACGATCGCCGTCGAGCTCGTTGCTAATCCTTCGATAATATTCATGGATGAGCCTACTTCTGGCCTCGATGCAAGGGCCGCAGCGATTGTCATGAGGACGGTGAGGAACACTGTCGACACGGGTAGGACTGTTGTTTGCACCATCCACCAGCCTAGCATCGACATTTTTGAAGCCTTTGATGAGGTAATTGCGGTAGATGGTTCAACATGCTGTATCAAGTTTTTTCGTGTTTTCAAAAGTATTGTAAGATTTCCTCTTGTGATCTTGATTTGATGCAGCTGTTACTGATGAAAAGAGGGGGAGAGGAGATTTACGTGGGACGTCTAGGACACCATTCTTTCGATCTCATTGAATACTTTGAGGTAACTTCACCTTCTCTGAAGTTTCTTTTGGTCAGACACCTGAATGTCTGATTCAGAAGTGAAATGCAACCTGATCTTGATCTTCTTACCTTTCATTTTTGAGGTACCGATCTTGTGAGACTGCGATTAATGAACATTTTCTGGTATTTGTCAGGGAATCGAAGGTGTCAGCAAGATCAGACCGGGGTACAATCCGGCAACCTGGATGCTGGAAGTGACCACATTGGCACAAGAAGATGTACTGGGTGTCAGTTTCGCAGAAGTCTACAAGAACTCACATCTCTATAAGTAAGTAAATCAATAATCTACCCACACATTTTTTTCCTTTGATCTCTTCTCATAACCTGGAGGAGAAATCAAGAACTGACAATTCTATTCGACATTTCAGGAGAAACCAGACCTTGATCAGGGACGTAAGCTGGCCCCCTCATGGCTCCAAGGACCTCTACTTCCCGACGCAGTACTCGCAAAACTGCCTCACCCAATGCATGGCCTGCCTGTGGAAGCAGCACCTCTCCTACTGGAGGAACCCTCCCTACACCGTTGTTCGCTTCTTCTTCTCCCTCGTCGTCGCGCTGATGTTCGGCACCATATTCTGGCGCCTCGGGAGCAAAAGGTACACAAGGAAACTCTGAGCTACTGCATATTCTGAAGAGATTCGAGTTTTCTTGTACTGAGCACTGAATGTTAAAATCACAATCCTAGTCATATAATCATATAATTTTATGATCTTATAAAATCAATCCGACTTAAATCGTATCTTGAGGTATAACTAGTAGAATCATGGTAAAATCATAATCCTAATCGTAGAATTATGGTAAAATCATGATCCTAATCGCAGAATCATGGTAAAATCATAATCCTAATCATAGAATCGTAAATCGTATAGAATCACACATCATTCTAGATTATAAAAGATTTAGATGTTTGGTTGTGTATTATCTTTCAATTCAAGTTAATTGTTTAGACATTAAGATTCGTAGACTTGAAAAAAATTTCATTTGATTATATATTTATTTTACTTTTTTTATGTAAAATGGTCAGATAATAGCGATATTGATAACATCACTCTTCTAATCGTAGCTCTCAATGGCATAGACTTAAAACTACGATTATAATAGTGAATAAGATAGATATTTATTAATTAAATTAGATGCCAAATGACCAAATAAACACTCTGTATTACTTTTGGAATATACGGTAAATTAAAAAAACAAGTTTTTGATAGAATCTGGTAAGATTTTAGATTCTACCATTTGATTCTAGAATACAATTTTATTATAGTGTCTCTGATGTGATTCTACCATTAGCTTTGGATAGGTGTGCATAGAAGTTAGTGATCCACGCATCGGAACCATAAGAAAGTTAGGGGCGATGTTTTATGTTCTCGGCTTAGATAGTAGGATGTACGGTTTAGAGTTTTAGCATTGTAAGTTTTATTTCAAAACTCTCATCTCTTTGATCTTAAGAAAGTTTTATTTCTAATCTACCTTAACTTGTTTGGAATAAAAGATATTATTGTTGTTATTGTCGTTGTTGTCTCTGATGTGATTCAGGATGACCGTTATGACACCTTGCAAATTGGTGGATGTATTGACGCAGATCAAACCAGCAGGACCTGTTCAACGCAATGGGGTCGATGTATGCGGCGGTGCTGTTCATGGGGATCTCCTACTCGTCGTCGGTGCAGCCCGTCGTTGCCGTCGAGCGGACGGTGTTCTACCGGGAGAGAGCGGCCGGGATGTACTCCGCATTGCCGTACGCGTTCGGACAGGTAGCAGTAACACCAATGCATTTGCCATCCCCATTGCGGAGTCTGAAGCTCAAGTGGTTTTTGATCGAACATTGACTTCAGGTGGCGGTGGAGCTGCCGTACGTGCTGGTGCAGTCGGTGGCGTACGGCGTCATCGTGTACGCCATGATCGACTTCCAGTGGGAGGCCAAGAAGCTCTTCTGGTACCTCTACTTCATGTACTTCACGCTGCTCTACTTCACCTTCTACGGCATGCTCGCCGTCGGCCTGACTCCCAGCTACAACATCGCCTCCATCGTCTCGTCCTTCTTCTACGGCATCTGGAACCTCTTCTCCGGCTTCGTCATCCCCCGCCCGGTAAGCCTTTTCGCCTTTTGACTTTTAAACGAACTCATCGTGGCATCTGAACCGAATCATGGATGAATGCCTCAGAGGATGGCGGCGTGGTGGAGGTGGTACTCGTGGGCGTGCCCGGTGTCGTGGACGCTGTACGGGCTGGTGACCTCGCAGTTCGGCGACCTGACGGAGCGGCTCCAGGACACGGGCGTGCCCATCGACGCCTTCCTCCGGAGGTACTTCGGCTTCCGGCACGACTTCCTGGGCGTCGTCGCCGTGGCCGTCGCAGGGTTCGCCGCGCTGTTCGCCTTCTCGTTCGGGCTCTCCATCAAGATGCTCAACTTCCAGAGAAGGTGATCGACGATTTTGGTGGCTTGATCATCAGTGCAGCAGCGCTAGCAACATGCGCGGAGTTGAAAAAGAATGCTGCGCTTGCATTTCAGGTCGAATTCCGGCGTTGATTAGATTAACGGTGAGAATATTTTTTCGAAATTTTTTGTGTCTTTTTTTAGTTTGAGTGTACGGTAAATGCATAACAGTTTTTGGCATATATATGCGTGTGTGTATATATATATATCTATGGGCAAAATAACAGGTACACCATGGTGCCCAAGCTCCATAATTAAAATTTTTCATCCATGATTAATACTTTCCATCCATGATTGATTTCTTTCCAAATTGATGTCTTTTCGAATTAATGAATCTTAATAGGTTTACCTAATATATTGCACCTACACGCATCTAAAAGCAATCTAACGACAGATAGGTTTGATGCCCAGGCACCACGGTGCCCCATTTCAGTATCCTATATCTATGTATGTATGTGTGTATGTGTGTATATATATGTAGATATGTATGTGTGTGTATGTATATACGGCCGTGCTATTCTGCGCCTGCACGCATTGTGCACGCCGAAAAGCTACTGTGTACGTGAGTAAAGTTACTGTCAAATATATATAGAGTTACTGCTACTTGTGTAGTGTTACAACTGACAGTAACTTTACATGTGTTTGACAGCAATTTTACTCACGTATGACAGTAACTTTACGGCGCACATTCTACACCTGTGCGCAGAATAAGTAATTCTATATCTATATGTATGTGTGTGTATGGGGGGGGGGGGGGACATGCTATGCACTCAAGCTTATTGTGCAAGCACGGTGCACTCCAACTAAAAGTCACAAAAAATTTTGAAAATTTTCTACATGTACTTCATGGTTTACTCCACTTATGTATAAAATTTCAAGTTCAAATTTATTTTATGTTAAAAGTAATAAAAAAGAGAAAACCTAAAAATCTATGGTAGAGCAAGTTTAAAAGTACATATAATTTTTTTAGAATTTTTCGCGACTCCTACGTGCGTGTATGTATATATGTAAATATAGAATTTGTTTAAATAATCTATTTTTTATTCCAAACTACAGTAATGTACATCTATTTTTTATTTTACACTAATAATCCTCTGTCGCTCCACTATTGAGCGATTTAGACTAGTCATCCAACGGTTGCACGCCAAGTGTCCAAATCGCCCACCAGTTGAGCAACTAGTCCCATCGGCTACTAGTTGCTCAACTGTTGACCGACTTAGCCCCTAGTCACTCAACCGTTGGACGATAGCCCCTAGTCGCTCAACCGTTTGGTGACTAGGGGCTATAAATTGCGTGCGTGCCGGCCCGAGCGCCCTTCGCCATTTTGGAGCAGAGCAACCGTGAGAAGGGAGAAAGGGAAAGGGGAGAAGAGAGGAAAGGAGAAGAGGGGGAGAGAAAGAGAGGAGAGGGAGGGGAAGAGGAGAAGAGAGGTCCGTGCATCGATGACGGTGAGTCTCCTATACTTCTTTGTAGATTTACTTTTAAAATCATGGTAGGTTAGCAACTAAAATCACTAGATATGTAGTTATGTCGGGTCTTTCTTACAGATTTACTTTTAAAACCAAGGTAGGTTAGCAACTAAAACCAAGGAGAGGAGAAGAGAGAACGAGGGGGAGGAGAAGCATAGGAGCTCGGGAGAGGGAGAGAAGGAGAGGAGAGGAGCTCATGAGGTAAGAGAGAAAACGAAGGAAGCTTGTTGATATGGAGAGAAGGTCTTTGCATGAAGGTAATAGTCTTATCCATTCTTATTCTTATTCTCATCCGAATATAGGCAATGTGTCGCTACTTATTGGTTTAGCATTATTTGGTAAATGTATGTTGATAAATGGTAATATTTGCAGTGAGAAATCGGTCATGTCTAAGCCTATAAGATTAAAAGTGCATTACAGAGGACTCGGATTTTGGATCTTGACCTATTGAAGGGTGAGAAGGGCTGTCGGCAGAATTGTCGCATTAGGAACACTGATGAGTAGGAACACCGATGTGAAGTGCAGCACCACTTCTTGTTGTGTGTGTAGTAGTACTAAGATTATAAATGCTATTATGTTGTAACTTATATTTCAGTCAGTACTTTCCTTGTTGTATGCAGTATGGAATTAATTGCATCGTAATTGCAAACTTTAACTTCATTTGTAGTGTCAATCTGTCATCGTTACATATCTCTGCAAAGTAGGTTGTGACCTCCCTCTGCAAAGTAGAAAGTGACCTCACTCTGCAAAGCAGGACATGGCCAATCTTTACACAGTAGGACATGACTTCTCTTTGCAAAGCAGGACGTGACGAATCTCTACAAAACAGGATGTGACCTCGCTCTGCAAAGCACGAAGAGACCACTCGACTACCGCAAGCTTCCTCCTCAAAGGGCATGATGCACAAACATGAAACACATCTGTTCCTAATCGCAATGGAGCCACTACAGCTGCGTCTGCTCCCGCTATAAATACAGTGCTTGTCGGGACCCGGAGCAGCAACTCCAGAACCCTCTGTGTTAATCGCACTATCCCAGGAAAAGCTAGTACACACAGTATCACAAAGACAATTATCATGCGTAATGACAAACTTTATTTAGCTAATATGAGCCTGATGGCCAAAGTTTACAATAATAGCAAAAGAAGACAGCGGAAGATAAACAATGTAGCAACCCATCCAGCCTTCCCACAAGGCGAATGACTGTAAGACGTGGCCTAGTCGCAATCCTCACCGAAGTCGTCGAAAGCTTCCTCTGGAAAGAGTTAGATATAGCAACATGAGTACAAAACGTACTCCACAAGTTACACCAGGAGGTTTAACAGAATAGATGCATGCATATGGAATATCAAAGGAAGGCATAATATGGTTTATTTGCATAAAAGGCGATCATTTGAGTAAATATCATAAGTAAGTGCAAAAGCTGAATTTGATACAATAAATAGAAACAAGACTTTAACAAAATAATATCGTTAGTGCAGGCTCCAACCAAACACTAACCTATCCACGGGCATCCCACCCGGACTATCTTTTCCAAAAGCTCACGTATGGATTCCATCCATCCACACGCTTTCACTGCGCAACTCTGATGAATTCCATCCATCCACCAGGTTTCAGTCTCTCACGGATTCCAACCATCCGCAAGGTTTTCATCTCTCGTGGATTCCATCAATCCACAAGGTTTTCGCAAACCATTTTGAAAACCAAAGTCTAATCCATGAAAAACTTCACTCAGCTTGCCCATGACTGTGGGCACGGCTATCCAGGATAGGTTATACACTCTGCAGAGGTTGTACATCTTTACCCACAAGACATGATCATCCCGGTTTGCCACGCGAGTTACACACTTCCTTAGGTGTGCGGCGAGGAGATCATGACAAAGCCTTTACAATGATCCATTGTCAACATAATCGCGCCGCCACTAAGGTTTCACCACAACATGAATCCACATGCTGGAGCCCCCTCTTGTGCCATGTGAGACTTCTCACGGCCTACGCCGCGCTCACATTCAGCCTATAGCGAGATCATGTTGGAACTTCACAAATTATTCGGCCAGGTCTGTCCCATACCAGACTTGTGGTAGTACGAAAGGGCTTTGCAATAGTAGCTCACAGACCGGTCCTTAACTTGACTTAGGCCTACCCGCATACCCCTTGTGCCTGGCAATCAACATCGAGTCACCAAACTACGATGCATGCCAGCAAGCACCCACCACTATACCAATGCCTAAGTCTAAACCAAGTCTTATATTTTGTTTGGAAATTATTTTATAAACATTCTTGACTCACCAAAGTCGAGAATCCAATTTTAAAGTTCATCATTTTATGTGAAAGATCAACCCAAACCATAAGTATTATAAGCATGGCTAAGCATTTCTACAAAATGTTCTAGTTAATACTAATGTACCAACTAGGTTTTCATCCAAGGTGACAAGGTATGATCGTTCAATATCAAGATTGGCCATACAAAGGAAATTGGGTGTAACTAAAGTTCAAAACCGAATTTAAACTAACTTGAATAGAATTACGCATGCAATAATAATTTAAAAAAAATATAATTAGTTTAAAATATTAGGTTCAACATGATCAAAGGTGTAACTTGCCTTGCTCGAAGACTTGGTGCGAATCGTCGGCGTCGTTCTCTCCGAATTCGTCGAAATCTACGCGCGAAGAACCAAACAAATAAATCCAAATAAAATCGAAATAAAATCCAAAAATTATAAAATATATACTGGCAGATATAATATGATTTTAGATGAATTTAGGAGAAAGAATCAATAGATTCGGAGTTTGGACGACGGAGAACAAGCGATTGGAAGTTTGAATGAACTGAAAATTCCAGAAAATGCAAAACGAGGGAATATTCTCTGGAATCTTATTTTTGGCTGATTTTTGGGTATATTGGAGTGTATGACATGTGGGGCCCGGTTGTCATTGGGTGCAGAATTTTATTTTATTATTTTATGACAAGTGGGTCCCGCTTGTCATTGGCTAGAGGTGAACAAAAATGTGGCCAAAAGTCCAACCGAAAATGCATATCCAGGATTTGAACTCACAACCTCATGCATGCATGCCTTGACTTGTCTCCCCTAGCCAAGTGGGCATTTGATATTTCTTGACAAGGAAACATCACCAAGGGCATAAATGGAAAGGGAGAGAGCTATTCTTGGAAGAAACCAACCGAAGCAAACATGGAGGTGCGGCCATGGAGTTTGGGGGCGCCAGGGAGGGAATAGAGGGGCGGCGCGGGATGGGGAGACCGAGGGGGGTGCGGCTCTTACCGGCGGCGGCTCGGGAGATGGCCGGAGAAGGCGACGGCGGCGAGAAAACCGGCGACGCGCGGAGGAGAGAGAGGGCTTCGCGGCGGCGCTTGGTGCGGCGGCTCCGGTGGGAAGATGACTCGGCCGAGGGGTGGAGGGTGGTCGCCGGCGCACGGGGAAGACGGATATGGCGTCGGAGAGATGCGCAAGTACCCGGGGCGGCGGCAATTTCTCGCCGGAGCTCGCTCGGGCAGCGACAACGAAGAAGCTCGGGGCGGCGGTGAACGGCGGCCGGGACGGCGACTCCGACTGTCGGGGGCGGCGGAAGAAAGGTGGAGGAGGTGCGGTGGGGAGAGGGGAGACCGAAGGGAAGGAAACCGCGCATGGGAGAAGAATTTATAGATGGAGAAAGAAGAGGAAGTGGCCGATGGTTTTGAGAGAGTTAAAGGATGGGAAACGGCTGGTATTAGAGAGGGGTGATTAGGGGCTTCCGTTTCCACGCTTTAATCGGGAGTTAAGTGGGAGAAACGGGCTTCAATTAAAAGCTCCATTCGGCTCTAATGGTGGAGGAGAGAGAGAGGGTGGGAGGAGGAAGAAGGAGAGGTTGAAGAAACATATGACATGTGGGGTCCATATGTCATGGAGAGGGAGAGGAAGTGAAGGGGTACGGGCCGTCGGATTGTTGACACGTGGCAAGTGAGTGTTTCATGGCTCTTGGATTTTATGAAGGGGTAAGTGATCATGTGTGGCTAGGATTAAATCGTGGAGCGAGAGTGATTCAATCTGAGAGCGACACGTGGCAAGCTAGGAATAATTTGATTTTTATTTTCGGAATAAATTTCAGAAAATACTAGAAACTTGATAAACACTTGGAAAAATAATATTTAATGTCTAACAATTCCAGCAAAATTATAGAATATTCCTGGAAGCATTTTAGACTTAGGAAAAATATTTTTAATTTCAGATTTACATTTAATAATTTTATAAAATACTTTTTAACCTTTAAAATTGATTTTTAAAACCAGAAAAACACAGAAAATCGAAATAAAAGCCAAATGCTTTTAAATACTTAATTTGAAATGATATTTTTACATAAACTCAAAATATCTTTTTATTTAATAGTAATTTTATGTTTTTAGTTAAATTACTTTTTATAAAAGCCTTTTTAAAAGCTAAAAACGGACAAATAAAATCTCCAAAATTTAAGCAACCAAAGAATACTTATTTTTATTTTAAAATAAATAAATTTATTTTTTTACTGAAAATTTTAAAATAAACAGCTGGGTTGTTACAGTGCTACTTAGCCAAGAACTCCTCACCAACAACACTACCTAGATAACATGGATAAGGAGAATGAATGGAAGCACATCCACAAGCTCTTGAAGGACTGGGAGGCTCCCCAGCATACCTTCGCTCGCCACAGGGAGTTTAGTCAGCGGCCTTACACACACCACTCACCTCCTTAACAGCCACCTTTGGAGCTTGCCAATCTAATGAGGCTGCCTTGTAGTACACCGAACGATTCTAGGTCTAGCCATGCCCCCCTCCTATGCCTGCTGAACGCCCTCTGGAAGGACCCCGACAGGGCTGGTGCCACCCCTTTACTGGTGTTGGGATGCCTATAAGTGCGTCAAATCAATCGACGAGTAGACTATTGGGCGGCGCTATTGGTGCTACCCAAACTACTGCACGAACCACCTCAACCGTAGGTTTGACACATCGAACCACATGCAATTGGTAATGAAATCGCATTTCAGTGCACATCACTATTTTGCTTCTTGTTACGCTGTAACAACATCTCTTTTCCCACTGCAGTCTCCATCGCACTTATGCGAATTCAACTAGTGGATCAATGATAAGATCCACCCCTACGACATGTGGATGCTAATGTCATAGAAGAGGTGGGACAAGGAGAACTACGAAGGCCGTTAAAGGCGCCTCAAAGAACTGCAAGCTAAGATGGAGGAGAACAAGAGGTAGGAGAGGTTGCACGAGGAGTAGGAGAACGAGCATGCCAGGTGACAGGAGGCCGAGAGGGTACAGAAGGAGGCCATCATGGTGAAAGCTAAGGCGCAAGGCAAGGAGTACAACACCGAGCTGGGCCACAAGAGCAAATGTCCACATTTTACGCAGTAGTTCAACCCTCTTCGTCCATATGTCCCATGTATTTCTAATTCCCTAAAGGTATGCGTGTACCATCCTTGGATCGTTAGTCTGTGTACCATGTAACCCCCTTGTTGGATTAACTGTCATGTTGTTATCGTTACACCATTTATACAAAGTTCTCATCCATGTATAAATTCCCTGTTGCATCGCAATATCACTTACCTTCCTACTTACGTATCATTGCTACCTCAATTGTCCTCACAAAATTCTTCAGAAATTTATCGCACTACAATAATATACAACGATCACAAAATGTTATTGCGAGTCTAACAGATTTCGTAACCTTGAGAATCTACAAAAATCACAAATGGACCAATCTACCTTGTCTGCCCTTTTATTTCCAAAAAAACCTACAAACAAGATTTGGTCAATATATTACCTACAAAAATTGCCATTTATTCTCCCATAATTATTTCCATTGGATTAATAAAATAATAATAATATTATTTTAAATCGCCCAACTGGTGCGCGACTTGTCAAGATGTCGCTCTACCGTTGAGCGACTAAGACTAGTCGCTCAATAATTGTGCGACTGGCACTAGCCGCTCAACTGGTTGGTGACTTGGACACTTAGCTTGTAACCGTTGGGCGACTATCCAAGTCGCTCAACCATGGAGTGATAGAATATTATTAGTGTAAAATAGAAAAATAGAGGTATATTACTGTAATTTGGAATAAAAAAAATAGACTATTTTAAAAATTCTATATATATATGTATGTATATATATACATATATATACATGTCTAACATGCAAATATATATATATATATATATATATATATATTTGCATGTTAGACATGTATATATATGTATATATATATACATATATATGTATATATACATGTATATGTGTGTACGTACATACGTATGTACACACGCGCGCGCGCGCGCACACACACACACATATAGGAAAAATACCTTTTACTCTCGGGTGTAATTACACCTACCTTTAATATAACACTTAAACAAACTTTAAATACTCTTTCATCACTTTAGGTATACTCGTATACTAATTATACGATACTGCAATGTGAACCACACGAAAAAATTGCAAGGGAGTCCATAGTTTTTAACATATTTTGTAAATACCTTCATATACGCACATAAAAGGAGTATGTCGAAAAAAAATATACATACCTCCTCTAAAAAGTTGTTCATACCATCCAGATGGTCTTAAATATTCATATACTACACGTACATACCATCCGTTACATGAGATACTCTTTACGTTGTGAGATACGACATAGGGTGTAATTACACCTGGAGTAGAATAAAGGTTTCATATATGTATGTATGTAAGTATGTACATACGTATGTATGGGAATATATCTAGTGCTAATAGCAACATGGGCCATCCGATCTGCCGCATGTGGCTGATTTTGAGGTAGATGGAACACCCCAATCCACTTATGCGTTTTTGTATAAAACCCCTGCGTGGCATCAATTTTTTCGCTATTGCCTCGCCTGCTCCTCCCTCTCAAACGCATCATTCCCTTCTCGACCCTAGCCTGACTTTGGTTCTAGGGTTTGGCTCACACCGCTGCCCTACTCTGTAGCCTCGGCCGCTACCTCTCTCTATCCTCCAGGAGCCACCCTTCTCCCCCTCAGCACCGCTATCATTGCTCTTCTCCCTAGCCATTGTGCCACCCTCTGACAAGTGGAGGACGGCGATAGTGGTGTTGAGGGGGAGAAGGCGATGCCTCGAGGATGGTGAGAGGCGGCGGTCGAGGCTGGGGAGTAGGGCGGCGGCGTGTGCCAAACCCTAGAACCATAGTCAGGCCAAGGTCGAGAAGGGT
The DNA here is from genome assembly GCA_017311315.1 of Dendrocalamus latiflorus. Classification (NCBI taxonomy): domain Eukaryota; kingdom Viridiplantae; phylum Streptophyta; class Magnoliopsida; order Poales; family Poaceae; genus Dendrocalamus; species Dendrocalamus latiflorus. Next base: position 18,539,956 of record CM029624.1, on the reverse strand, counting down.
ATGGCGTGTCTGAGAGGGAGGAGCGGGCGAGGGAATAGCGAAAAAAATTTGATGCCACACGGGGGGTTTTGCAAAACACATTGTTAGACTATGTGGATGGTCGTAAATAAAGAGATGATGAATAATTGACATTTGGTTTGTTTTGGTTTTTGCGTTTGTGAAAGACTTGGTCATTTGCAGTCGAAGACTTTGCCTTTGAGTGGTTTTGCTCAATTACGAGTGATTTTAGACCACATGCTTTAGACTATGACCACGACATGGCCAAACAAATCACAGACTTTAGAGGCCAAACAACCATAGACTTCAGGCTACGACCATGGCATGCTTCGACCACAGCATGCTCCGAACACAGCACTTCAAATACGACGACAACTATGGCAGTCTTCGACCACGGCATGAACACAATTACGACCATGGTAGACGTCGACCACAACATAAACATGACTACGACTGGCTTCGACCACGTCCAGCTTTCGACCACAGCAGACATCGACCATGACAGCTTTCGACCATGTCTAGCTTCGACCACGATATTATGACTTCGACCTTTCGACCACAACAGTATGACTTCGACCTTTCAACCACGGCAGTATGACTTTGATCTTATGACCATGGCAGGTAATCATAGCTATAGTACTCTTTCATGGTCGTAGCTTCAGTACTCAATAGTCATAGACTTTACTGGTCGTACTCAATAGTCGAAGGTTTTACTGGTCGATAGTCGAGGGCTTTGTGGTCGGTGGTCGTAGATTTTGCAGACTGCTTTCATGGTCATAGCTATAGTACTCGTTAGTCGTAGACTTTATTGGTCGTACTCGATAGTCGAAAGTTTTACTGGTTGATAGTCGAGGGCTTTGCGGTCGGTGGTCGTAGGTTTTGTAGACTGCTTTTATGGTCATAGATTTGGTAGTCTTGTCAATACTTGTAGACTCCATAATCTGCTGTTCTGTCTTCGGTAGTCGGAGGCTTAGCAATCGGTTGCTGTAGGCTTCACGGTCGGTACTCGTAGACTTTCATGGTCGATACGAGTGCTTCACTCTTGAGATCTTTGGGTACGTCGAGTACTCGTGTTGGGCCAGTGGTTGACTGGTCGGTGTGTGGTGGTCGATGATGAATGGTCGTTGCTGCAGTACTGGTGGGTACTCGAGGATTGAGGTACTCGTAGTCGGAGGACTCAGCACTCGATAGAAGAGGTTTCACGATCGTGGTAAGTGGTCGTGTGTTGGAGTGTGTCTGTACTCGTAGGCTTCGAGTATGTGTTGCGGCTGTGATTTCTGATCGATACACAGTAGTCGGTACTCGATAGTCGGTATGGTTTCCGAGTACTTGTGGGTTACGAGTACTCAAAGTTAGCGGTCATATTGAGTGGTCTGAAGGTCTATTCCAATGAGCGATAGACTCTATGTGGTCATAAACGATCTGGGAGGTGGTCATAGGTGGTTTGGTTCTTATCTGGGGATAGACAAGGGTGTGTTTTACTAATGTGTGTTGATCATGGTCGAGTTGGGGAGAACTTGTATCAGGAGAGAGGTTTCTTTGGTTTTTGCATGTGCAGGTGGGCATGGAGACAGCCATAGTTGGTGACAAGAAGGACCGGGACTAGGAGGGGGTAATCTGAGGTCCAGGCGATCGGGATGTCACGCGAGGTGGTTGAGATCATGTTGGAGCACATGGAGGTCAAAGGTGGATACTGTGTGGAGACGTGGAGATGATCACGGTTGGTGACGAGGAGGACCGGGACTAGGAGGGAGTAATCTGAGGTCCAGGCGGTCAGGTGGTCATGCGAGGTGATCAGTCTCGTGTAAGAGCATGCGGTGATGGTTCACGATGGAGATACAGGAGGGGATATCCTAGAGACTTAATTGTGTGTGATGTATGGAGTTGTGGATGGAGTCCATGACTTGTACGAGGTGGTTAAAGCCCATGTTAGGAAAGATTTCGGGTCCCTTGATTTGAGGAAGAGATAGGATCTCATGTCCAGGTGTCTAAGGACACGGTTTGAGGCATTCAAATCGAACATGCTTTATGCGATGGCCTATAAACGTAGGGGAGGCTGTAGGTTAGCGCACAGAGTTTTAGGGCTTTCAAATAGAAGGTTTTTAGGAGTGCCGTGAGATGCTTTGTAGCCAAGAACTTGATGAAGAAATAGTAGATCAGATTTTTTTCCAGAAGAAGTTCTTCGGTGACTTGTTTTCCTCTCCGCTTTACGTGCTTTGTTTTGGCTTCGGCTTGTACTCATTCGGGCAGTGGTCGAACGGCTAGGGACATTAGGCGGAAAGAGGTCATGACTACGTGCGCCGTTGTCGTGCCGAGCTATCGGAACAAGTAGGTGATCGATCTGAGATTGTGCCGAGCGATCGAAACAAGCAGACGGTCGATTCGAGATCGTGCTGAGCGATCGAAACGAGTCAGCGATCGATCCAAGTACTCATAAGTGAGCGTCGTAAGCGATTGGTCATAAGCGAGCGTTCGAGACGAGCGGTCCGGCGACAGAGGCTTACGACCACATACAAGCAAGCAACTGTGGTCGGTAATTTAGATTGCTTTTCCTTTGTTTCTCTACGTTGTGTTTTGGTGTCAGGTGGTAAAAAGCGGAGACAATCATTCACCCCTCCTTTGATTGTGCCATACGATCATACACACATAAGTGGATTAGGATGTTCCATCTGCCTCAATCTCAGCCACACGTGCTAGGTCGGATGGCCCACGTCGCCATTAGCACTAGACATGTTCCCTATATATATACTCATTAAAGAAGATGAGATTCTTGCAAATATGTCACACCACATCATCCAACAATGTAAGTCATTCGATCCTGTTCCTATGCTATATGGGCCATCAAATCGGACCATTCCCGACAAAGGCAAAATATCAGATAGGCCCTTTAAGAAACATCTAAATATTTCTCATCGCCTCCATCCTCTCATATTCTTTACAATTCGGTCGTGGGTTTTTCACCGCCACCCCCACCTCCTCGTTGACATGCCTTGCCTCCTCCCGCTCCTCAGTCTCCTCCTCCCCCTGCTATCGCCGCCTCCTCCTCCTTGCCCAGCCACCTCCCCCTCCCCACGACACGCGGCCTTCACTCCCTTCGCCCATGCTATCGCCTCTGCCTCCGCCTCCATCCCCACTCCCATCACGTTGCTGCCCCTTATCCCACCTCCCACTCCATCGATCACCGCCACCTCCCACGTTGTCGCCTTTTCAAATGTCATATCCGACCATCTTCCTTACCTTCGATTGATGAGGACGATGGGATCTGACTAGGACATTACCAGCGAAGCCTGGATTCGATGACTTGTGTCGCGCACCACTGAAGAGCAAGAGTTAGCCAGATGATAAGGTTTAGCAAGTGCGACTCATGGGGTCGAGGCGAGGTGCCCTTCACAAGGACCAACCGCACTGTAAAGGCACTGAGCAGTGTAGCCTCAACATAGAGGCGGTGCCCTGGTTGCTTGTGCCATCGCTTAGTGAGCGTGGTGGCGGTGTGGGACCCCTAGTCGTGGTGGAAGAGCACCTCCTAGAGCGTGTCAGAGGTCTATGTGTGGAAGACATGGCAAATGGTGGCAAACAATAGCATAACCTCTGCAGGGAGCAGTCGCAGGATGGAGAGCACTTGATCATAGCCCAGGTGCGCGATGGAAGGCGTCTTCCTCCATCACTCACCGCCTCGTCTTATTGGTTCTTGGCCCTCGCCTTCTACAACAACCAGTGGTCCTCTCCATTTCTTGGCTTGATTAAAGCTTGGACTTTGTGAGAAGTGGTTTGATGCCTCACTTAGTAGGTGACTTCTTGGATGCCATGGATGCTTTTGTACTAGGCTAATGGAGTTGAGGTTGGTGTTTGGGGCCTAAGGAGCTCAAGTAAGGAAGATGGAGAGAAGTGGAGGTGGAGGGGATCCGAGGAAGTGTAGGATTAGGTATGGTGAGTTAGAGGGGATGAATGACTCTTTCAAAATCTTCCTCCAAGTATCAGCAACAACACACAACAGAAACACAAAATCTCGAGCACAGAAAAGCCATGAGGAAAAATCATAAACTCTCAAAAGAGCTTTTGTCAAACTAGCCTAACTGCTGGCTTGACTCCGGTCTGACTGCCTGGGGGTTGGACCGCATAAGGCACCGATCTGACTGCTCAGCAGTTGGACCACTGGAGGCGTCGGTCTGACTGCACGTTGAAGAACGGTGTAGATAGCACTGCATACAATTCAAGAAAGGAGACAACCCTCAAACCACTGATCCAAATATAGTGAAACTTGACATAAGCACTTCCTAGGATGTTAGGAACCTATTACAATTATGGATCATGAAGATTGATGCTAAAGTTCTGACCTTTATCCAAAATAAGAAGAGTTACACCAAAACCAAGCAAAAGAGGGAAACCTTGTTCTGCTCTTGCTCGTGAGTCCTAGATGATCTAGATGACCTTAAATGGGTTCTCACATGTCATAGCAATCTAGATGCTAAAGTTCTAACCTTTATCCAAAACAAGAAAAGATGTACCAAAACCGGGTAAAAGAGGGAAATCTTGTTTTGCTGTTGCTCGTGAGTCCTAGAAGATCTAGATGACCTTGAATGGGTTCTCACATGTCATAGTAAAATAGATCATAATACAAAATTAGGCCAACTCACAAGTGCAAACCCCAAAATCACCTCTCTTGACAAAACCGGGCAAACTCAAGAACTCTCCCTAGAAGGTATTTAGATGGATGTTATATGATCTTTAAGAGATATTTTCACCTCTTACAAGTCATTGACACTAGGAAAGATCAAGAAGAGAGAAATCTAAACAAGAAAGCTAAGCAAATCAAAAGCACAAGTACGGATCCATGGCACAACTTACTTGGCAAACTTTGGATGATCATATTACTTGGAAAGAAATATTTTACAGCCACTCTCTCAGGATGGCAAAACCTTAAGCATAAGCACACACACAAAAGGCTCCTCACAAGAAAGCGCTAACCCTATCTCTCTAAAGTGTTATCTCTCTTAAAACACAAAGGCTTATATGGTGAAGGCTCGTTACCTCCCACTTAACCCTAACAACTAACCACTTTTCAGTGGATCACACCACTTACAAATAGAAAAACCCAATAATCTACACAAAAATAGGTTTTTCATTTCACATTCTTACATGCTTTTCAAAGCACAACTTACACAAGGCTCTACAAGCCTAATAAGACACTCCATTCATAAAGATATGACCTAAACCACTTAGACTAACACCGTTGTTTTGTAAATCATCACTTCACCTGGTATCGGACAATTTTCATAATTGTCACCCACCGGTCTTCACAAAGATGCGATGCCTAATGTCTCGTCACTAAGATCGTATGCCTGCGCTAAGGCTATCACCACTTGAAACGCCCGAGTTCTAGGACACACTACATCACATTATAGTCTGTGATGCCTAATTACTTACCACCAAGATCACACATCTGCTCAGAGAACCGTCACCATTTGAAACGCACAAGTCCAATTAGCACATTATATTCATACACTTGCCTCCTCATGATCCTTGTATTTCTCTCGTGCTTCTCAGCTGAGATGATACTCCACTCGGGCTTTACGTGATACGTCACAGCCACCAAGCCTTGATATTGCCACTGGCCGCAACAATCATCAAGCACTTGCACGTTCGACAACAAGCAATTGACCCAAGCAACAAATGATATGCACTTGACTCTCAGTTAGCAATACATATACATAGACCTATGCTATGACTCACACTTGTATGGAAACTCTATGACTAACACTTGCACAGACATGCACCATGACTAACACAACAAAATAACCCAAGAACAACTCAACTCAACCTCTCTCGGCCACCAAGCCGGTCAGACCACCCTAACACCCATCGGTTAGATCTCCATGCAATGGCTGGTCAGACCGCCAGTCGACCTGATCGCTAGCCCAAGACCAGTCAGACCACCACCACTCTGATAGCAGAAACTAGAAAATTCAAAACACAAAATCAAACTCAACCAAATGACATCACAGTAAGAGTAAGATCAAATACTCATCACTATTATGGAGTTGTCACTATATGGTCTAACAGGAAGAAAGGAAGAGGAGGGTGAAATATTCGTGTTTGGGTATTCCTGTTTCTTGGGTTTGTTACCTACTTTTCACTAGATTTTACTAACCTTTTGCTTAGAGTTTTCACAATAACATTACCTTAAGCTCTGCCAGTCACCTTAAGATGCCACAATAATCATGTGACAAATGAATTTGCGGTTTTTATGCAAATCGTGTTTGAGCAGCCATAAAAATCATGTTTGAGCAAAATAGTAAATTGTCCGGTATGCACTTAAATTTCTTCCCTAAAGCTTGATGCTGTGCACTGTTGTTGGCTAGGACCAGCTGGCCCAAGCATCGACGTCCAGAGGTGGCGTGGATGACGCCTTTCCAATCACATTTAGTCATGCATTATGATCTTGATCTGTGTGAATAAGCATTTATCTATGAGATAAGGAAATGGGCTGGCCAGGAAAAATGAAAAAGGAATGGAATTTGGTTAGTTCAGATCAAAATCAAGCTCGCAACATTTTAAAAGCCTTTATAACATTGGCTTGAAATTTAATTGCTTTCTCACTTGAGTTTCTTCTCTAATAAATAAATAAATAAAAGAGGGGTCACACACAACGATGACACGCAACGCCACGCTATCGAACGAGGTATTCAGCTAGTCTACCCTACTCTATAGTACACCAAAATTTTCTTTGCTAAATCCACCACCCTCAACCTCCCACACAGTCATGCCTAATCTAAGTCCACCCAGATTTGTGTACCAAATAATCCAACTTCATACAAATGAATGGCCTGGATCACTCCTCAAGCCTTCTTCTCTTACTCATTGAAGATCCTAAGGCCAATATTATTTGGATCATGCACATCATTGAACAGCCCCCGAATCGGTACGCCCCCCCGGGTGAATCCGTGCGCCGCCTCCCCCACCTCATTCTTCCGCCTCCCTCGCACGGAGCCATCTCTCCTCCCCTTCCTCCTCCGCCGCCGCGCCACGCTCGCCTCCTCCCCTCCCTCCTCCGCCGCCGCGCCGCCGTCGCCTCCTCCCCTCCCTCCTCCGCCGCCGCGCCGCCCTCGCCTCCTCCTCCCCATCCCGCGCCGCTGCTGCGTCCCATCTCCCATCAGCCCTCGCTCCTCCTCCACCGCCGCCTCCTCCTCCCCCCACCCCCACCCCCTGCGCCGCCGCCTCCTCCTCCTCCCCACCCCACCCCGCGCCGCCGTCTTCTCCTCCCCACACCACCCCGCGCCGCCGCCGCCGCCTCCTCCTCCCCACCCCACCCCGCGCCGCCGTCTTCTCCTCCCCACCCCACCCCACGCCGCCGCCTCCTCCTCCCCCCACCCCTCCGCTCCGCCGCCTCCTCCTCCTCCCCCCACCCCGCTCCGCCGCCTCCTCTTCCTCCTCCCCACCCCACCCCACGCCGCCGCCTCCTCCCCCGCTCCTCCACTCCGCCGCCGCCTCCTCCTCCTCCCCACCCCGCGCCGCCGCCGCCTCCCCCTACTCCTTCCCAACACAACCCTAGCCGCCCAACTCCCACTCACGATGGCCGAATCGTCCACCGGCGCCGCCGCTTCCGCGTTCTCCGTGCCTTCCTCCGTCCGCTCAGGTGCGCCCACTTACTCTACTCAGTTCTCACCGCCCAAGCCCCCTCTTTTCTTATCGTTTGGCGGATACGAGGACGGCTTGGTTGGTTGCAGCTTGAAGGATGAGGAAGCTCAAGTTCCACGAGCAGAAGCTCCTCAAGAAGACCAACTTCCTCGAGTACAAGAGGGAGCGCGGCCACCGCGAGGCCATCGTCACGCAGCGCTACCACCTCGTCGAGAGGGACGACTACAAGAAGTACCAACTCATAATCCCCTCCTCTCCCCCACCTTCTCTTGCTTATCAAATACTAGCATTCGTATCATATTGATTGGGTCCAGCATTTGATGTCAGTGTGTTCTTCTCGCTTCCTATGGTACTATGGTTGATCTTGTCCAAACACTTGATCATGCATGCGGCCCTGTAATTTTTGTGATTCTGTGCCGACAGGTATAATGGGATATGCCTGATGGTGCAAAAACTCGTTAACATTATAAAGCAAATGGATCATAGGGACCCTTTCAGAATCGAGATGACAGATATGCTGCTCGATAAACTGTAAGTTACTGCAGGTTTCCCCCCTTTTCCATTTGGCCGTAAGCTGCTATATGCATTGTTTATGTGAATTTTGACCTGGACAATTAGAATTGTATCCCTCAAGTGCCGTAATCTTACAAATTTGCCCCCTTTAGCTGCGAATTGACGATAGGATTTTTGCAGACTTAGCGATAAGTAAGAATTCTCGCCTATACTTACTGTTTCATGGAAGGACAACATTGCGGTAGAACTAGACTATTGTTTTGTTCACTATTTCAGGTATATGACGAAAGCTACAGGTACTTGACTATTTCCTCAGAATTTGTTTTTGACAATGTAGGGCTGTTTGTTTCAGCTTATAACTTATGACTTCCCTCGAACAAGCAAACGAAATGGTTTCTTCGTCGCCGTTTTAAAGCGGCTTATTGGAATAGCTTTTTAGAAGCTGCTTATTGGGGTAGCCGATAGCTTTTTAGAAGCTGCTTATTGGGGTAGCCTTTTAGAAGTGGCTTATCGGTTTTCAGTTCGTTTGCATGATGGCTCGTATTAGAGCCAAAAGCCACATCCCGAAAAACGGGCCCATAAGTTGTGGCAAAGACTTGGTTGTAACCCTCTGCGAGATTATATGTCAGAGCACGCACTATTATAGTTTTGCTTGTGGTTGGACTCCCAACTTCTTGTGTTTGCACTATACTTATGCCATAGACCAAGCAACATATAACCACTTGGGATTGAGAACATATTTCACAACCAGAGAGAAGGTGAGTCTTTTGTACTGTTAAGAGACATTTTTTTCGTCTGTTAATACTAACTTTCAAATCCATTTTCCTTTTGCTAGGAAACAAAAGCCTGGACTATTCTTGCAGGTTTTATTCTTCGTCCTCACAATGCTGTTATCGTGTTAGGCAGTTTTAACCTTTTACTATGTGTTATCTTACGTTCTCACATGTTGTTATAGGCATGACTGCACCTCAGGCAGCCGGAGTTATTCATAGTGACTTTCAGAAAGGTTTCATTAGAGCCAAAACTGTAAGTTTAATGATCATAAAAGGTTCAGGAGCTAAATTTTGTTTTGCACATTTGAATTGCACAGTCTTCCAGCAGAATGAATTGCAATTTGTGTTTTATTGCATATGGATCCAACTATATCCTGTTGTGTTTGTGAAATAAGGTGATATGGTTGCCTTGTCATATGGTTACAGAAAACAGCATTGTCATATGGTTGCCTGTGCGTTGCTACGGATTTTAAAATTTTATCATACTATATATTCTGAAACTGACGGGTGGTAAAAATTTTTAGAACATGTATACAAATATGTTCTAAAATTTTTTAAAATCCGTAGCAACGTACGGCCATCCAAACATCTTATTTCCTGAATCGGAGCTTTATACAATTTGCAAGAAGATGATTGGGCTGGAATCTGTTGCTTGTGCCTCACAAATATGGATTTGTGCAGACATTATTTTTTGAAGCCATGATAGTGAACCATTGAACATCCAAACATCTTATTTCAGTATGTTGGAGGTGAGTATACCAAGGGTCTCAATGGATGTTATGTACAACAATTAACCATTATTCTACTCAGATTCAAATGTGTTTATATAGATTACATGTAAGCTTTATACATTCTAGCATGGTTCCCTTTCAGTGACATTGTAACTGGTCCCTGCCAGTATGTATTGTGTATAAATTGGAGAGGAGTTTGTGGCAGACATAACTTGATTGGGAACTTCATAAATTTCTGTGATCTTTATGGCAGCTTATTGGGAAGTGGTTGTTCTTGCTTGTTAGAACACCAGCTTACTGGCCATGAGGCGCGGTGGTGTTAGTAGGAGTAGTGGTTAATGCATTAACTTAGTTATTTATAATGTATTGTGAAGGAATATTCTTGAGCTACAAGAAGCTTCTTTTATACTGGGCTTTTTAAGTCCACCCACCCAACCAAAGGTTCAAAGAACATTTACCTCTTGTGTTTGAAATTGTTAATGGAATCAGGATTTGGGAGATGATCTGAATGCTCAATAGTTGGAAAACAATATTTAAGACCACGCAGTATGTTTTTTTAAAAGCGTTCTTTTATAAAACTTCACCAAGCTGTCCTTTCCTTTTTGGTGCAGATACAAACCGGATGTAATCAAAGGGGATATGGATTCAATACGACCAGAAGTGAAAGAATATTATTCCAGTTTGGTAAACTAATTCAGCATTTTCCATTTATTAGTTTCTGTTAATTGAAGCATGATGCGTGGACCAAATAAAATTTGAATCATATTATTGGGCAAGTACTATCTTGCACTGTTCTCTCAATACTTTAGCACAACCTGACTAATTTATGTTTTTTGCCGTTGTGCCTCATCAGTTTGCAGTACTCCCTTGGTTGGTGCATACTTCTAAAATTTTGTCAGAATACAAGATCTCTAACTTTTTCAAGCTTCAATAATGTTATCAATTATGTCAACATGTGAAAAAATGTTTCTGTTTTTGTGAAATAAGAACCACCGCAGTTGTGGACACTTTCTGTGTACTAGACATTTAATGGAAAATGGTGGGTTGTTTGGTTTTGGGAATCTTAGTTGATGCAGCAGATTCTTAGTGTGAATTCCCTTAACGGGCATTACATTTGAAGAAAAGAAGAAACAGTATCTACATGCTGGTTAAAAGTTTGTTAACCCCATTTCAACCGCTCCATAATAAGCTACACTATATGTTTAGCTCATGTTGGAGTGACATGCTTGGTGTATTGCTTATTCCGAACCTTTGTTTTCTTTCCCACATAGTTTTATAAGATGAAACCCATATGCTAGATTAATTTATCATAGGTGTATCTGAATTTGCAGTTTTCCAGAACATGTCAAAGCGATACACACTATATGAACAATCAAGTTGATCTGTTCCTTGTTTCAAATTGTTCTTTCTGATAGGAACAAAAGTAACAGAATTGTAGTTATCTTAAATTAAATAAGAATGTTTTGTTATATTCTTATCCCTAATATAAGACAGCTGATGCTGTCTGATTTAGGATATAGCCCATTGATTGCCTACATAGTATGTGCTTTAATAAAAAGCTTGCTGATTCCTGTGACCTTGACATATATTGTTTCTTCTGTAATGCAAAAGGCCATAAAGATCATGCCACAAACTCCTCTCCAATTTATACACAATACATACATACTGGCAGTATGTATTGTGTATAAAATTTCTTTGGGGACAAAACCTATAAGGTGATATGCCCAGTTTAGTTATGTAGTGCTTCAAAATAAAACAATCTCCTTTCTTTGTCTGGATAGTACCCTTGTGTACACCTCATGGTGTTTACTTATCTTTTCAAGTCATTGGTTTATTTTTTATGCCATCTCATTCTCCGTGAAGGGCATCAAGGGCAGGCTCAACCGGCTACCGTCGGCCTGCTGGCCAACCATGTCTTGCATGGTACTGCATTTAACTCATATCAACTCTGTAATATTTTTGTGAACTGATCTACATGTTCAATTCTTTTGCAGTCATGAGATTGGTAGCGCTTGTTCAATATTTGAACATGCTAATTCTCACATAATTGTGTCGGTTCCAGACTTCTGGCAAAAGAATTCTTGGATGCATGAATTGATCACTGGAGTTTTAATAAATGTACTATTGATGAGTATCCAAGCACATTTTTGTGGACATTGGGTGTGTAAGTGTCTAGAATATGGGAAAAACGTGCTCATGAGTTAAATCCTTACTGATGTACATTATTTTTTTGCATTTTGATCTGGCAGATATTTTACTTTATTGGATTTGGAATGTTCTGTCTTGAATCACTGCTAAGCATAGATGTCATTCAGGTGGGTGTTGTTCCCCTCTTGTTTTCTGGATGGTTGGATCTCCAACCTTTTCTATTTGAAAACTTTAACCTACATATGGCCTATTACATATTAACTGTTTTATTTCTCTTCCAATCATGACTATGGGTTTACTGCTTGACAAATAGCCAAAAGTCAAAGGAATATTTTGTTTTTCTTTCCATTACCAATTTATGACTATGGACTGCTGACCGCGTTGTTACGGATGAGTAGCTTCATATATGAGACGTGAATCTTAATGAATCTGATTGTTCGTTTTATTTTTAACAAATTTTATCTTGTTTTATATTTTACCGTAGCGTTAGCACGGGCACACTACTAGTTATATATTAACAATTCATGACAGGTCTTTAAAGCTGTTAAAAAAAGAGAAACATGCTAGAAGTTTTATAAAAACAGATGTTGTCCTTAATCTAGTGGATCCAAAGTAAGTTACAATATAGCAGCCATTAAATGCTATTATTTAAAGAAAAACATCTAACCATCTATCTAGCAGACCTGAGTTATAACGTTTTGGTTTAAAAGAAAGAGTCTATGCTAGATACAATAAAGAAAATAATAGAAAATTGGAATAAAAATAAAATAAAATTAGCCATTTGATTTTCATACAAACTCCAACTTAAAATCCATACATAGCTAAAATTCAGAATAAAAATTAACAGTTGGATCTATATACGAATTCTAACTTAAAACTGAGATACAAAATTAAATAAAAATCAACCAAAAATCATAATTAAAGATAAAATTAAATTAGCGATGTGATTTTTATACAAACTCCAAATTAAACCCCTAATACTAAAATTTTAAATAAAAATTAGTATTTGAATTTGTACATAAATTCTAATGTCAAACAGATTGTCAAAATTAAATAAAAATAACAAAAATTTGGAATGAAAAATAAAAGGAAATTAGCATTGTGATTTTCATATGAACTCCAAATTAAACGCCTACATACTGAAATTTGGAATAAAAATTAGTAGTTCAGTTTTTATACGAATTTCAACATAAAACTGAAATTTAAAATTAAATAAAAAATAATAGCAATAAATAACAGAAATTTTTAATAAAAATAAAATGAAGTTAGCAATATGTTTTTCATACAAACTCCAAATTAAAACCCTTGCATAGCTAAAATTCAAATTAAAAATTTGGTTGAAAATTCGCTGTAGGATTTGTATACAAATTCTAACCTGAAACTAAAATTTGAAATTAAATAAAAATAAAATTGAGATTAGAAGAAATTTCATGTGAAGTACAATGAAAAATAACATAAATTCAAAATAAAACTAGCAGATGGATTTACGTATGAATTCTAACCTAAAACTGAGAAAGGGAGTCTATAAGATGAACAATCTAAAAATATGGAAATTTAGAACAAATATAAAGGAAAATTAGCGATTGTTTTTAATCCCAAACTAGGTGAAAAGTACAAATTTTGGTTTTATTCAGATTAAAATTCTAGAAATATGCTAATTCGAGAAAAGTATAAGATAAGGAATTCGATTTGTGTGTGTGCGTGTATATATATTAGGAATCAAAATCTATTATATAATAAAATTCGAAGACATGTGGTTTACAGTCGCTAAAAAAAGGGAATACGCTAAAAATTCTCACAAAGAAAACATTCTAACCTTTTGTTTGGTGAACCTCCATGGAATGGAGTGATTGGGAGGGTGATACATCAACGGATATTCAGTCAGTTATACCGGTATAAGTTGTTTGATGTGAATTATAAGTGTGTAGTATATACAAGCATTGCAATAATGAAAGAAAGAGACAATGATGGTATAAATGAAAAATGTTGTGTTATGCTATGTTAACTATTTTCGTATGCAATTTTTTGAGGAAGAAAGTTCTGGCTACAGGTTGCAAATATTGAGAAGAAGTGGGTATTTTTCTCTCTTATAATATATAATATTAAAATATCACAAATAGAGTTTTGCAACAATCTATTTTTTTGAAAAGCAAAATCACATATGTATTGCTAAGTCATTTAAATATGCTTTAAAGATGATACCCGTGCAAGCGCACAGGCCACCTTATAGGTTGACATAACTTCCGTCTACACAACGTAACATGTGAGAATAAAGCTATTGTGAGTAAGGCCATATACAATGTAGTGAAAAACCGGTGCTAGAAAAGGGGTGAGTTTTCTAGCATCGATCTAACATTGGAGGGGGCGGTGCTAGGAAATTTTTTTTCTAGAATCGGTGAAACTACATGCATCGATGCTAGTTGACCACCATTAGTGCGTTAGTCGTTGTGGCTTGGCTCGTCGGTAATGTCGCATGGGCCGGGGATGCTGCAACCACTACCTCGCCATGGATGGAGCTCGGAGACGCCAGATCGAGGACATTGTCGCCGGACTGAAGACGCCCACCGCCGCTAGAGGTCCGCCACAACCGGTGGAGGTCCTCCGTCGCCGGAATGACACAAGTCACACAACCACTCACTAACTCCTTGGACGCCAAACTTTGCCTGAGCGATACGACCCCTCACTACAAATCTACTAGCATAGGCACCATAGGGTTGCGTGTGTAGAGCACAGGGTGTGAACCTCGCCTAAGGGCAGTCCCAACCCAGTGATTAGAATGGTTTCCATGGAATTAAATGCATTGCCATGTAAGCAAAAATATGATGTGACATTGGAGTTAATGAGGAGAGAAGGAGAAATCGTTTCCTACCTGAGAAACGGTTTCGGCGCGTGTTCCAAACAGCGAAGAAACTGCTGGTTTCAGCGTTGGGTGTCTTCTTGGTTTCCATAGCGCTAGTTTTCCCCTCCCTTTGGATCCACTGCATCGCGCTCCTCTGCTCCTCCTCCCTTTGGCCACATCAAATTGCCACAGCTGATCATGCTATGTTTATTACTACATGCAATTGGTCATTAATTCTTTTCTCCATAGAAACTACTATAGAAACTATAGCATTGGGATGGTTAGGTCTAGTTTGACAGTTATTGCTCTCTCTCTTCTCTGGAAACCACCCATAGAAACTATGGGTTGGGACTGCCCTAAGTTCGGGCCTAAAGTCTACGACAAAAATGCCAGGCTGAAGTTTGGCTGGGCCTATAAAGCATGACACCTTCTCCTTTCCATACAAAGTCACCACCAACACACTGTTCAAACTACAACATGGCTGACAGACACAGCAGGGATCTCAGAGGGAGGGGACAAGGGACCGATTGTAGGGAACATACTACTATAGTCCAAGAACCTCTGGCCCTCTGCACCTTGATCTTCCTATCTGAACCAGAGAGTACCCACACATCCCTTAGCATTGGCCAAAATGCCAGCATGGACTCAAAGAGGTGGTCCATATTTACTGTAATACCTGTGGGAAAGGACATGAAAAGAATAGCGAAGAATGGAATAAATAAACAAATCTGAGATTTATGCAAAATATCATAGCAACCGTCAACTATCCCAAAATCACCAAAATATCAATCAACAGCCACAAGGCAACAGTAAGGGGACAGCACAACCCATCGAGACAGCACGGCCACAAGCAAAAAGGGCACACGTAGCCAGTTGAATAGAAGAGAAGAGAAGGCACGATATGATAGAGCCAACAAGCCAGCTGCATAGAAGAGGAGAGAAGGGAGAAGCACCAGCAAGCCAAACCCTATTTTCCTTCTCTCCCCATTCATCCCAAGTCCAAAACACACAGCCACATAGCGTCAGCTGCCACAAGGCAAAATCAGGGCAAGCCAACCAGGAGCAAGAAGTCGGCAAGAAGCTAAGTCGCAGGCCAGCAAGCCGTAGGAGAAGGCCACCATCAAAGCCAATCGGCACACAAGCGACCAAGAATGCGACCACCAAGTACTAGCCGTCATGCTTTCTCAAAGCAACCCAATCATCAACCGACAAAGGTAGCTCACCAATTACCTATAATAATAGCATCAATTTCTTGATATTAAACCGTGCATGCCCATAGACAATAAGCAACCATTCGATAGTCACATAGCAGCACTAGAGCACCATAGAGCCATCACTAAGAGTACTAGCCGACGGTAGAGAAATAGGAGAGAATAGGAGCAAAGGGGGAGGATGAGGAGATGGATCGAAGCAGGTGGGTAGTAGCCCCAACATAGAGCCGTCCTAGGGTTACCAGTATTGGTGCGTAGCACTTGGACGGCGTAGAGCCAAAGTCATTGCGGGGCTAGAGAAGTTGGTGTAGAGAGGAACCAGCAGCGACTGGAGCCAAGGGCGACGACTGGGGTTGAGCCCATGAGCTGCTACAGGGAAGCTGGAAGGTGACCAAGGGGAGGCATGCGGGAGACCGGAGACTGGTGACGCAATGCAGGCCGAGGGGCCTAGCACTGGTAGACGGCCGAGGGGAGGCATTGGTGGCGGAGACGCCGATAGGCGACACAAGGGTGGCGGTGCCACGGCCTGAAGCTAAGCCGAGGGAAGGAGGTGCGATGTGGAACCGGCAGTGGAGGCGCCATGGCCCGAGGGGAGCCAAGGTAGTGCGACGCCGAGAGCCAGAGGCACAGTGCCAAGGGGTGGATCCAGATTAGCATGAGGAGAGGTGGAGCCAAAAGAGAGAGAAGGGATGAGGAGTGAGGGGAGCCGGCCAGGTAAGAAAAAGAAAGAGGAAGGAAAAAAAGAAAAGAAGAAGAGGGAGAGAAAAAGAAAAGAAAAGAGGAGAAAAAGAAAGAAAAGAGGAGAAAAGAATTAAGTGCGTGTAAATAAGATTTATTCGTAAGTATAGGTGACACGTTTCTTAACTATGGTCATTTGGGCATTGGAAATGTGTCCGGAGGGAGAGAAGTTGTTGGTATCGGGTTGTGCGTAGAAATGTTGTCAGTTGTCTATATGCGTAGAACCGATATCATCTGCATGTTTTCATGTGATGCAATGTTGGATTGAGAGTTGGAATGATGCTTATACAGGTGGAGGTCTGGTTTGGCATCCTCTATGTATCGTCTATAGGAATAACCAGGCAAGTGCACGATGAAATAGTGGATTATTTTGCAGGATCGATGCTTATTCACTTATACCATGTTTTATAGTATATTATGAAATGATGCTTACGATTGAATATCAACACTTGAAGAATGTTGCATTATGCACTGCACTCATCCAAAGGATCTACGACGGTAGGCATCCCACGACGGTGGGAAGATCAAGACCTACTTTGGTAGGTACCTCCAGGGATGGAGGCAAAGGGATTTCCCCCGACGGGTGAAACAACTCTACTATACCGGTATAAGATACATTTGGAGATGCATAGCATTGCATCACATCACATCGCATTTGCAGGAAAAAGAAACAGGAGACAAAGATGCAGATACAAATATTATGATCTACTATTCGTGCATATGTGATTTACCGGATTACTACGCTAACCCCCACTGTTTTATTGTGTACTTGCTAGGTCTTCAGGCTCACCCTTGCTTTGTTGTTGTTTTTAGGTGACTGTTGAAGACGATATGCACGGGTGCAGTTATTCCACGTGCAACAGTAATTTACAAATCACCTATAGTTGACATATTTAGACTTTAATGGTAGGCCAGGTAGTTAGTGTTAAAAGTATGTCAGAATAAGAAATATGTAGCCTTGTATAGCATGAGTTCCTTTTGGTAATTGGTAAATTTATACCTTTGCTGTGCTTAGTGTCAATTGTATGTTGTTTGCCGTTTGGTTAAGATTTAAATAGAGAAGTGGCTGCTCAAGATCGATGGCAATAGTTGGGATTGATAGCGCTTTAGAGTAGGTGATAGTATTTTGAGCTCAGAGGATAAATCGGGGTGTTACATTTACAACATCGGAAACCATGCCATCCATTCCTTCTTTCCATTTTTGTACTTCATTCTATCTGCCGCTGTATCGACCATACTTGCCTCCTTTTTCTTGTAGACCAGGGATTGCCCATACACTGAATGAGGTCGATCCCCCGTATCCCTTAGACGCCCAGACATACATGGCCCACCTCGAAGTCTGGATCTAGCATTTGGAGAAGCTCCAAACCGAGGGGCATCAACAACGAGCTTCACAGACAGAGACTCAAGGAGAAGAACAATAAAGAGGTGATCCATCTCGATAGTGACTATTACCTATAGTACTGTTGTGCTAACCTGAGTTGTAATTACGCTTATTACTGTCAAGACAATTAGTCGTGTCCGTGATGCCCTCACATCCAATACTCAATATAGATGCCCTACGGTGTTCCACTTTTAACTTAGGGGTGTACATCCACAAACCTGATATTGTAGCTATAGTTCATGTGATTAGTTCGCACTTGTTGCCACATGTACCATAGTTACAGCCGAACAACATATGCACATATAAACACCACGAGCGCCCTGTGTCTCCCCGTTTGGTTGTTCAACTATATGCAAGTAATGCTCAGGCTTGCTTATGTCCTATTTATGCAACACCGCATGCCGACTAACTCCACATAAATGGCATACTTATGTCCGAGTGCACATAGCTGGGGATAACGAGTCCCAAAATTTCTAGCCATCTGCTCTACTATCTACATTGAAATGAGATTCCCTTCTCTCAATATAAAAACAAATGACTCAATAAAGCACGGAAAAATACATAGTCCAAATCGAGTCATCAATAAATTCATCAACGAACCTACAACAAACAAATGCATTGCAATTCATTAACTAACCTACAATTGTCGGCGCGGAACACGTACAGCTCCCGCCAAACCTTACGGCGCTGAGCTGAGGAGCTGACATGGCACCAAAGCTCCAAGCAAAAAGGGATGGTGTGGAAGGGCGGGAGAGGTTGGCCTCTTCTTGTCAGCTTCTAAAAAGTATTTTTCAACTTTTATATAGTAACTAGTTTTCAAATGGAATATCTTTTTCAAAGCGAGGTCTTCAAGTTGATTGTAATTCACACTATATCGACTTCATTTATATCGGCTAAAACCGACCACGAATTTCTATTACTCCGTACTCTCTCATAAACAATCTAAAAACCATAAGCAGTAGTCAAAAGCCAAAGCCAAAAAGAACATTCCTGATAATAGTTTCTAGCAGGGCCATTTTTGAAACAGAATTAAAACAAGGCTAAAATATGCACACAAAAAACTGATGAAGTGGAGTAGACCATGATCACAAAAGAACAGAACAAGCCAACAACCAACTTATCCTGCAAGATGAAGAAATGAAACACTAATAGCGCCCATGTATAGTCAAAGAAACCTCAGTACTAAAAAGGAACACACATATTCCTGGTCCAGTGGTCCTTCTCAGTGAAAGACTCAAAATACTTCCCCGCGCACATTAAAACATTAATAGGAGAGTATTTATGCAATGTACTGCAGAAAAAAAATCTATAAAACGATCAAAAGAAGGTTTCAAACCCTAGTTTTACAAGTTTCAAGATGTTTCATTGTACTAAACTAGTAAATAGCAATTGCAGGGGCTCATCATAAGGTATATTTGTTTCCACTCAAGGACACTGGAACTAGGACTCTGTTTTGGGAATAGCCGGAGGGAAAAATGGGTTTGGTGAAACACTACACTATTTTTTTCCGATGAAAACACTATTTTTTTCGACGAAAACACTACACTATGTAGCTACTCGCTTTAGCTTAAAAACAATAATTAATATTACTTCACGTCAAAGTATACTTAGAATGTCACAGAATAGCTACTATGATTCAAATCACCTGGGTTTCACAGATCCTGAGAGAAAACTCCCCTGAGTTAATTATGGCAAATGGTGCTGATTGTGGCTGTTAGTTATTTATTAAAGAAAAACACATGATTCATTAGAAACTTAAAAAATTTCAAAAGCATTTAGGGCACGGCATGTGCAAGAACAGTATGAGATCTGGAACGGGCCAAAACTAATATTCGTAGTCCCCGATAGTCCTATGTTAGTGGGGTCCAAATAGGTCGATAGTCTTACAGACTGTGACATTGCGCATCTTGTCTGGGACCTCTGGTTTGCTACCTTGCAAGAACATTATGTTGAGTTCAACAAAGTGTAAGTAAAACCTAAGGCAAGGTGGTGATTAGCACAGTTAGGTTCCCAACACATGCACGCGCATACCCGCGCGCGCGCGCACTATCTAACTAACGATGTACTTGTATCATGTTTCGCAGAAAGAAACAGGGAAAAACCAGCATGCCATGGGCAAACTAGCTGCAATGCCAAGAATTTGGTGGATTTCGCCCAATTTCCACATCAGTTGGCACCAGGTACTATGCTGAGGATCACAAGACAATCTTGGAAATTTACGCACAGGTTACACAAGTTCATTGTTTTGTTTTTTAGGAAGGAACTACAAGTTTATTCAGCAATACCGTACCTACTGGGTGCTGTCCTCGGGGAAGCGCGCGTCGATCCCGCCGTGCCCATGCTGCCCACCGGCGCCGGCAGCCGGGGTGGCGACGCCGCTGCCGCCGCCGCCGGGCCCCGCAGCTGAGGGGCCTCCAGCGCCGTGCTGGAGCTCGATGACTAGCCAGTGTTAGACTTTGGGTCTCCTAGGGTTAAGATCTAGCGGGTTCTTTTCTATTGCGTACGGGTTCTTGAGTGCTACACTGAGAGGGAGAGAGGGGTACCAACCTTCCGACGTGGAGGAGGAAGAGCCGGCCATCGCGGTTCGTCGGTGAAGCTCTGCGCACGGGCAGCGACGGTCGGGGAAGAGGTGCGGAGCTCCTCGGCGGCTGCGCGTCCCGGGCGGTGGCGGCTCCTGGCGGCGGCGATCGTCGGATGTGGACGCAGAGGAGCCGGTGGAGCTTCCCGTCGCTACAGCGCTCCCCTCTAGATCGGTTAGGGTTTTCGGTGGGTCTGGCGGCGGCACGGTCAACCTCGTGAGTTGTGCCGCCCCGGCCCCCACCTCTTTATATAGCGCTGGCGACAGGGGCCCACCAGCCATTATGGGCTGGGCGCCCCCGATCAGGGCGCGAGCAAGGGGGGGATTTGGCCGTTGGGCCAAATCCCCTGAGATCATTCTAACATTCTCCCCCTTGATCTCAATCTATACTTTATCTTTAATTACTTTTGACTTTACACATTCCATCACAGATTAGTGCATAGAACATGTCTCATCGTCACGGTCAATCGCCGATAGATTCAACAGCTACAATACACCTATCTGTTCTGAAATAGTTACTTTAATCTTTTGGGCCATCTTTTAGTCCAGGAATCATAGGCTTTCCCTTAAACCCATGCCGGCTACATGTTCTCTGAACACGTTGGGTGGTAAGCCTTTAGTAAGCGGATCCGCTAACATCTTTGCGGTACTTATATGCTCAAGACTTATAATTTGATCCCGAACTTTATCTTTCACAACATAGTACTTTATGTCAATGTGTTTGGCAGCACCACTTGACTTATTGTTGTGGGCATACGTTACTGCGGGTTCATTATCGCAGTACAACTTAAGTGGTCTATTGATGTCGTCAACCACTTTTAAACCGGGTATGAACTTCTTTAGCCAGTTCACCTGCCCCGTAGCCTCATAACATGCTACAAACTCGGCATACATTGTGGACGATGTAGTGACGGTTTGCTTTGAGCTTTTCCACGATATAGCTCCTCCAGCGAGAGTGAACACATATCCGGATGTAGACTTTCTATCATCTCCCGCAAAATCAGAATCTGTATACCCCACTATATGGAGTGAATCTGATCTTCTGTATGTCATCATGAGGCTTTTTGTTCCTTGCAAATAACGCAAGACTTTCTTTATCAATTTCCAATGTTCTATTCCAGGATTGCTCTGGAATCTGCCAAGTAACCCGGTAACAAATGCTAAGTCAGGGCGTGTGCATACTTGAGCATACTGTAAGCTTCCGACAGCTGAAGCATATGGAACCGCTTTCATTTGATCGATCTCATACTGGTTCCTGGGGCATTGAAAATCCCCATACCTGTCGCCCTTGACTATAGGTGCAGGTGAAGGACTACATTTATGCATACCAAATTTCTTTAAGACTTTCTCTATGTATGCCTTTTGTGACAGTCCCAATATCCCCTTGTTTCTATCCCGGTGAATTTCGATCCCTAGAACGAATGAAGCTTCACCAAGATCTTTCATATCAAAGTTTGAGGACAAAAACTTCTTTGTCTCCAGTAGCAGACTAACATCACTACTAGCTAGTAGGATATCATCCACATACAGGATTAGGAACATAAACTTCCCATCTTTAAACTTCGCATAAACACAATTGTCCTCTACATTCTCTTTAAACCCAAATTTTCTTATTGTACTGTCAAACTTCAAGTACCACTGTCTTGAAGCTTGCTTTAACCCATAAACCGATTTCTTTAGGCGGCATCCCATTCTTTCATTTCCTTCCACGACAAAACCTTTCGGTTGTGCCATGTAAACATTTTCCTCCAAATCCCCATTAAGAAATGTCGTCTTTACATCCATCTGATGTAACTCTAAATCATAATGTGCTACTAATGCCATTATGATTCTGAAGGAATCTTTACATGAAACTGGAGAAAATGTCTCATTGTAATCAATCCCTTCTCTTTGCATAAAGCCTTTCGCCACAAGTCGCGCTTTGTATCTTTCTATATTCCCTTGGGAGTCATGTTTTGTCTTGTAGACCCATTTACAGCCTACTGTTTTGGCTCCTTTAGGAATAATTTCCAAGTCCCAGACTTTATTAGTCTTCATGGACCTCATCTCCTCTTCCATGGCCTCAAGCCATTTTGAGGAATTTTCGCTTCTCATGGCTTCTTCAAATGAGGTGGGATCCTCCTCCATTTGAAATTCCTCTGTATGATAAATCTGATAATCATCAGAAATAGCTGATCTTCTTACTCTTTGAGACCTCCTCGGGGCCTCCTCATTTGGTACATCTACTGTTTGAGGCTGCTGTTGCTCCCCCTCATCTGTGGCAATAGGTTCTATATGATCCTGAAGAACAGGTTCTTCATTCTCATTCATTGTTGCCACGGGAGGAACAATAACAGGTGCTGGCACCACAGTGTCTTGCACCGTCGGTGCAGCGACAGCAGGTAGTGTGAAGAATGGCTCTTGAATCATCGGAGTGGGCGCATACACCCGCTTTTCTTCAAGGTCAATCTCTCGAGCTACCATGCTCCCCCTCATCATTTCATCCTCTAAGAAGACAGCGTGTCTCGTTTCTACAAACTTTGTATATCTGTCTGGACAGTAGAAACGATAACCTTTTGACTTTTCAGGGTAGCCAATGAAATGGCAACTTACTGTTTTGGGATCAAGTTTCCCAAGGTTTGGGTTAAATACTTTAGCCTCAGCAGGACTCCCCCACACACGTAAGTGGTTTAGTGAGGGAACTCTTCCTGTCCACAACTCGTACGGTGTTTTGGGCACCGACTTACTAGGCACTCTGTTGAGAATATGAATGGCGGTTTTCAACGCCTCCATCCATAAACTCAATGGGAGTGTGGAGTAGCTCATCATACTTCGCACCATATCCATCAGGGTACGGTTGCGTCTTTCAGCTACTCCATTTTGCTGAGGTTCGCCCGGCATAGAATACTGGGCCACTATGCAATTTTCCTGTAAAAACCTTGCAAAAGGTCCAGGAACTTGTCCATATGGGGTATGTCGACCGTAGTACTCCCCCCCCCCATCAGATCGGACTATCTTAATCTTTAAATCGTGTTGGTTTTCAATTTCAGTCTTAAATATCTTGAATTTATCCAAGGCTTCATTTCTTTCTTTGATTGGATAAATATATCCATAACGGGAGTAATCATCTGTGAATGTTATGAACGAGTCATATCCATCCACACTTTTCACAGGAAAAGGACCACAAATATCTGTGTGAATAATTTGTAGAACTCCTGTGCTTCTTTTAGCGTCTTTCTTTATTTTCTTTACATATTTTCCTTTAATGCATTCTCTGCATTGTTCTAAGTCTGAGAACTCTAATGGAGGAAGAATATCATTCTTTACTAGTCTTTCTATTCTCCCCCTCGAAATATGGCCTAAACGACAGTACCATAATTTCGACGACTCATCTAGAGTTCTCTTTCGTTTTCTGTTTACATTCGTAGACGAGGATTCAATCACTTTCTCGCACGCAACGTTCTCATTATCGCATACGACATACACATCATCACACAATGATAACAAATAAAGCTCATTCTGTAATATGGCAATACCAACACATTCTTTATTAAACATTAT
Organism: Dendrocalamus latiflorus; assembly: GCA_017311315.1. Taxonomy (NCBI): domain Eukaryota; kingdom Viridiplantae; phylum Streptophyta; class Magnoliopsida; order Poales; family Poaceae; genus Dendrocalamus; species Dendrocalamus latiflorus. Next base: position 18,515,869 of record CM029624.1, on the reverse strand, counting down.
TTCGCACTTGCCATTTCCAAAATTGCAATCATAACCATCTTTGTCCAAATTTGACACACTAATCAAATTCCTCTATAAAGAGGGTACAAAAAGGACATCTCTAAGTAAAAGAATGGAGCCATTAGCTAATTCTAATGAAAGATCGCCAATGGCTTCAACTTCAGCTTCGACTCCATTTGCGACTTTAACGCATCTTTCTTTTCTTTGCGTAGTCCTCGTCGAACGGAATCCCTGTAAAGAATTAGCAACATGAACAGTTGCTCCTGAGTCAATCCACCAAGTGTATTTCGAATATTGTACATATAGGCATTCATTTATAAAGGTAGTAATGTTCTCACCTTTCTTAGCCATTATCATCTTTAAGTAATCAGGACAATCCTTCTTGTAGTGTCCCGTCTTCTTGCAGTGAAGGCACTGGTCTTTGTCTACAGCAAATTTATTCTGTTGAGGCTGATGTACAGAGGCTTTGCCCTTGTTCTTTGAGAAGGGGTTACTGTTGTAATTCTTTTTCTTGTTATCCTTCACATAGTTGATAGAACCACCATGTGAGGATTTGATTCTTTCCTCCTCTTGCACGCACATAGCTATGCACTTTTCCATGTCCCATTTCTCGGGCTGCATATTATAGTTGACAACAAAAGTGTCAAACTCTTTTGGCAAAGAAGCAAAAACCAAATGAATAAGGAACTCATCCTTGAGAGCCAAATCCATCGGTTTAAGTTTGGATGCCAAGTTGCTCATTCTAAGAATGTGCTCTCTTATGCCATTGCCACCGCCAGAATACCTTTCTGTTACCAGCTGCTTAATCAGCTGTGTAGCATAAGTCTTTGAAGAGCCAGTGAACTGACTCTTTATTTTATCAAGGTATTCAGTGACAGTGTCACACTCTGCAATTGAGCCCAGAATCGCAGGCTCAATTGTGTTCTTTATCACAGCCATACATTTCTTGTTGGCTGTGGTCCATTTCTTATGATCAAGGTCATAAGACATCTGTAAGGGAGCATGATCCCTCTGTCTTTTCTGCCATGCAGTGTCATCCTCATTCTGTTCCCTCACTGGCGCCAAAGGCTCAGTGGGACGTGCTGTAGTGAGGACCCAGTCCACCTCAGCCAAGATAAACGCTAAGTCTATCTTTTTCTTCCACTCTCCATAATTATCACCTTTGAGAGTGGGGATTTCTCTAATACAACTCATCAAGTTGTATCCTCCTGAAAAATATTTCAAATACAGTGAGAACGCAACATCAAAATTATATGCCTTATTTCCAACGTTGGTCAAAAATATGACACACAATTTAAAAACAATTCTATCATACATTAAATCTACATCACCGTTGGGCAGAAATAGAAATAATGCATAAAATCATCATTAAAAAATTTATAATACTGTTATTAACAACGTTGGTCAGAAAATAACAATATCATAAATCTCTGGAAATTTTATCTATTTTTCCAAAATTAAATTCTCCCGTTGGTTCGAATTTAATAATGAAAATCATTCAATCTTAACTTTTGCAGCGGAAACTGAAATTATTCAAAATAATTCATTATTCAGAAGCATTAAAACTGTACTGATCAATCTCTGTAAAAATTAACACGTTGGTGCAAAAATTTACAGAGATTTTGGTTCAATTTGCATTCAAATTCACTCATAAATGCTTCTGGAAAAACAATAAAAAACATTCCTCAAAAAATCACTGTTCATTTGGCCATTTTGGCCCATTCTTTCGGCCGCGCCCCAGCCGGCCCGCTCTCCCCGCGCCTCACACGCGCGCACGCGGCCAGCGGGCCTCTTTCTCCCCGCGCGGCCCAAAAACCCCCGCAGGCCTCCAGCCTATGCAGCGCCAGCCGGCCCAACTGGCCCCGCGCCTCCCACGCGTGATCACTGCCATCCATTCAATCGGACGGCCAGGACGCGCTCTCGGTGGGGATACATCCCCGAACCCTAAACCTAATGCCAAAACGCACAAGCCCCACCCGAAAAAATCGGATCGTGGCGACGGCGGCCCGCGCGCGGACGAGAGGCGGCGGCGCCATGGCGGCGCGGCAGCGGCAGCACCCGAGCGGAGCGTGGCCGGACGGCGTGCGTGCGGCGACCCGCGCGGGGTGACGGCGGCTCGCGCACCCCCGGCGGCGGCCCATCATCCGAGCGGCGGCGGCTCTCGGCCTCGGGGCAACGGAGCGGCGGCGGGCGCGGCTGCCCCGGCGCACACGACGGCGGCCCGAGGAGCCGGGCGGCGGCCGTCCAACATCCGGTAAGCCCGATCCCCTTTTCCTCTTTTTTTGTTTCTTTCTTTCCGATCCGGGGAGCTAGGGTTCGGGATAATCTTTTCTTTTCTTTTCCCGCATAGATCTACGCCTAGGGGGTGGCTCTGATACCATTGTTAGACTTTGGGTCTCCTAGGGTTAAGATCTAGCGGGTTCTTTTCTATTGCGTACGGGTTCTTGAGTGCTACACTGAGAGGGAGAGAGGGGTACCAACCTTCCGACGTGGAGGAGGAAGAGCCGGCCATCGCGGTTCGTCGGTGAAGCTCTGCGCACGGGCAGCGACGGTCGGGGAAGAGGTGCGGAGCTCCTCGGCGGCTGCGCGTCCCGGGCGGTGGCGGCTCCTGGCGGCGGCGATCGTCGGATGTGGACGCAGAGGAGCCGGTGGAGCTTCCCGTCGCTACAGCGCTCCCCTCTAGATCGGTTAGGGTTTTCGGTGGGTCTGGCGGCGGCACGGTCAACCTCGTGAGTTGTGCCGCCCCGGCCCCCACCTCTTTATATAGCGCTGGCAACAGGGGCCCACCAGCCATTATGGGCTGGGCGCCCCCGATCAGGGCGCGAGCAAGGGGGGATTTGGCCGTTGGGCCAAATCCCCTGAGATCATTCTAACAGCCAGCGGACGGCCTTGCTCATCTGCTCGAGGCGGACGGCGCTGATGGGCTTGATGCCGGGGGCAGCGAGCGCCGCGGATGCGGATGCGGTGGAGGAGGAGCCGGTGGCCTCGTCGACGAGGCACTCGGAGCCGATGCGCTGGCGGATGGACTCGACCAGCTCCTCGGCGTGGTCGCAGGCGACGTGGAAGAGCTCCCAGCGCTGCTTGAAGGCCTCGAGCGCGGCGTCCGTGGCCGCCGTCTTCTCGCCACCCGACTGCCCGCGTGCCTCCAGCACGGCCGCCGCCGCCACGAACTCCTGGTACGCCCCGCCCAGGTCGTCCACCGTCGCCTCCATCCCTCCGCTCTTGCGTTTCTTGCCGCAGCTTCCGACACGCTCCACTGACCCATGCCCCCAAATTGACCACCAGACGACAGGGTAAGTCGCCGCACCAACGCTTCGGCCTTCTCGGAGAACCGGGCCTTCTTGCAGGTCTGGGCCGTCTGTCCGGCTTGCTGTGGACGGCTGTTTGTGATGGAATTGGAGTTTTAAGTTTGATTTTGTGAAGGATCGAAAGATTCGAACTCTTTTTTAGTTTCAGGTTTTAAAGCATATACGTGAAACACAATTTACTAACTTTTTAATTTGATCTATATTTCACCTACTAGTATCTTTAATGTTTCAGGAGCTAATGAAACTATTTTAAAATCCAATTCTCTCGATTCCTCTGCAATCGCACTAAAAACTTGAGTTCCTTTTGTATTTCCCTTTTTAATCAATCATAACCGCTGCATTGTCAGCATAGGGTATTATCAGAAGGTAAACCATGTCCTCGATCATATTGATCCTATCATATTAGTATTTTCTAGCTAATAAGAATGCATGATTTACTCTCAGTCATAGTATTTTACAGTAGCATGATGAATAGTTGCCTTGACATAATCCTTGATCAACCTAGGATGGCACGTATAATATACACAAAACACTAGATATGTTGTAATATTATACACACGCTCACATGGTAATTAAATGGCAGATCACCAAATAGCAATGGTTCATACTATGGATTAAACTGATTTGGTTGTAGGTAAGATGGCTATGCCTCTCACCTGAAGCATATAAGGATGAAACCCCTTTGTGTCATGTAAGTAACATAGTTAACGTTTAACCGCACGATTGATTTACCAAACATCATTGTACGTTGCTCCAATGGATTGAGCTTTTGCAGATTTGGAACCTACCATCATGCTTTTCCTATGTATTAGCCACAGAATGGTATGCCGAGCCACTGGGCCTAGTAATGGCACTATTGGATGGCCTCTCATGTAACCATGTGGATCGCCTATCTAGTTCTTGTAACCACCTCATTTTAAATTCAGTTGAAAATATTTAGTTTAGAATTTTATGAATTTTTGGGCCATTTTATTAGTTTTTCTGAAATTTCCAGAATTTTAAAAGCCTTTTTATATTTTTCCTCACGCCTAAAATAAATTATACAGAGTTATTAAACATTTTAAAGGTCTAAAAATATTCTAATTGGATTATAGTTGTTCTATTTTGATTATATGATTTTTATTGGAATTTTTTTAGGGTTCATTTGATATTTTTACAAGCCCAAAATCTATTTTTGGATTTTTCTAAAATAAAAAATCAAATTAAAATCCTCTAACTGTAAACAGTAACTCTAGTCTGCCCATCTCAACATTTGGCCCAAATCTGGCCCATTTCCATCCTCGGCTGAATCGTCTTTATAAATCTGTCCACCTAACCCGAAAAGTGGGATCGGGACACACCTGTGCACCTCTGTCTTCCTCAGCATCGCTCTTCTCTTCTCTCCCTTGCTCACTCTCATATGGGCCTGGACCCCACTTGTCAGGCTTGTCGTCTTCTTCCTCGTCTCGCCTGACACCATGGACGCCGCACCAAGCTACTGTACCCACTTCACGCTAGCATGTAATGCCCGCAATTTCCCTCATCACATCACACCGCGTCCTTCCCCCTCACTTTTTCCATTCTTTTCTCTTCTTTTTCTCCTAGAGGACCCCATCTCGTGCCCGCTCTACTCTGGCTATAAATAGACCCACCAAGTTGCGCTCCATCCTCTTACCACCTCGCTCTCCATGTTCTTCCTCCATATAAGATCCCTCTGTCGTGTCACCCTCTCGATTGGCTGGAACACGGCCGTCACCTACAACGTTGGTAGACGCGCTCCGCCGCTAGCTGCCTGTGTTCCTGCTCCATTTGGTGAGACCTGTTCGTGCCAACCGTGTCATCTTGTGCCATGTTCTCCATAGATCAATTCCCCCCCCCCCACTCAATTTTGTGCTTCATGCAGTGTAGAGCCGAGGTCACTCTGTCTTCCTCATCTCCAGCCTCAACCGCCGTCGTCGCCATTGCCGCCACTACGGAGTGCTCCTGCCAACGTCATTTTCACCGTCTTTGTGCTTCCCTAGTGCTCAAACGCACCTCCATTGTAGCTGCCCATTGGCGACGATTACTACCACAGTGCGCCCTGTCTCTACCTTCGCCGTCGACCACGACCCCACCATCCCCAGTGACCCGCCCGGTGAGTTACTAGCTCTTACCTGAGTCTAATGCACCCATCAATTTTGAGCAAAATAATGTCCTCTGTAGTCACCACCGTAGCAGTTCCTCCGTTGCTACTTTTCGTCGTCGCCGGCCCAACTCCAATAACCATAGGTCCCCTTGTCCACCCCCATAGTGTCACAACTACTTCCTTTAGTTTGCCCAGTAACCAATTGCTGCCTTCTTACACTCCCGTGCTGATGTCGTTGCACGTCCGAGCCACCAATGCTGCTCACCGTCGTCATGCCGCCGCCTCCGACCACCATTTTGGTAGCCACCACCACTGTTACTGCCGGTAAGCTCGGCCATGGCGCAATTGTGCTGCCCTGTCTCTCTCACTGACAAGCCAGGCCCACAATTTACTGTGTAATTAGCTCTAATGACAGTAGTTAAGTTAATTAGTCTATGACACATGGGCCTGACACATTTAGTTAATAGGATTTCTAATTTAACCCATTTTAAAGATTTGTCTCACTAATAGCTTGGGCCCACCTGTCAATCTTATTTACAAATTAATAAAAGCTTGGCATGTAGCCCCCACCTATCAGATCAATATGAAAATAATAAAATTCTAACATCTAGGACCTACTTGTCAATGCACAGTAATTTCCCTCTCAATTACCCTCTCAATTAATATGATTTTCTCTCCCAGTAAATTTTTCAACGACCTGTTCTCCCTCATACTAGCTCTGATTCACCTTGTTTTTGTTTCTAAATTTTTATAAAATCAATATATTTCATTTGGAACCAATTTAAATTTGTGTTATTCGGTTTTCTCGTTTAGATGTTGATGTATCAGAATAAGGATAAGAATTCATCGAGTAAGGCAAATACCTCCTTTTGCTCATATTGATCCTATTTTTTCAAATATTATGTTGTTTTCATTATAAAATATTTTATGTTTTAGGACTAAGATTTTACCAATTGTTGAAATAAAAACCTCCATGACATTGAAAATTACTTGTTATTTTTACCCTAGGATTATTTACCCATTTACTAGAAATATTTGGTGGGACTTGGTCTAAATTTAGGTAGAAAATCCTTTGCCATGCTTAGTACAAAAAATTTAGAAAAATACTAGAAAAAGGATGGGACATCTTGGAAAATTGTGTTATGACATTTTGGACTTAGATACTGGAGGATTAAAATCTATGTTAGTAAAAATG